>OZ020244.1:884189-1165252 GCA_963971285.1 Astropecten irregularis | reverse complement strand
CATACAAATTCCTGAGTAAATTGCAGATCAGGTACTTTACAAAATTATTTACAATTTATTTACAATTTGGTTCCATGAAATCCCATAGCCTACATACTTCTTGAGAATCACGTTCTTCCCACTACTCGCACCCCCATTTATGTTTGTGAGGAGTTTAAAGTCCTCCATAATAATCAAACTTTTAATGGAGAATAAAATACATGTACTTATCAATCCTCGGTGTCACAAACATACAAAACTGAAAAACAAGAAAAATCAACTTGAAACACAAGTACAGAGGAAGACTTGTCTCAGGTAAAAGCTAAACTGGTTCGTGAGATCACCCGTTTCCTTTTTGAGTGGCTACTGCTCAAACGTTTGTTGAAATACAAAACATAAGCACAGTTGAACATTATTCTACCTTAAAACTGAACTGACTATCCATTACGAAGTGTCATTCTCAATTTTCCAATTTTCCAATTATGTTTTTCAGGAGAATAATGAAGAGTCCTAGCCTGCTGATCTATGAAGTCTACGATGGTGTGTCCTGGTCTGCTTGTGTACCGTGTTGACGAGGAGTGTAACCAGATGAACTACAGATGAACTACAGTAGTTAACTGCCTGTTATGAAGAAAAAGAAGAAAACATGCAATTACTTAAGCCTAAAAAATGTCCCAGAAACAGAAAAAAACTATAAAATTCCCAATGATTACATGTATCTGCAAAATAATTAATTTAAAAGACCCCTTGAATTTGGATTCCAGACCAATGATAAAATATATCCATTTCAAATAAACTGACGTAAGGTTTATGATAAAATGCTGTTTAGAGACGGATCTTTCACTGAGTTCCACAACAGATTTTCGTCGTTATTTAACTTCTGGACAAAGTAGTCAAAGTTAAGATTTATGGCAACAATTTCATAAAAAAGGAACAAAACACACACTGGGTCTCTCAAACCAGGTTCATATTAAGTAATGAAAAGTAAAACTGCTCATTTTGAGTGCCTGTGGCATTCCACTGTTTTGTGATTCATTAGCTGACTGAATGGGTTATCAAAAAAGGAGTAAAGTTTGCCGTTTGATGTTTAAACATTTCTAGACAAAAAAAAATACACAAGATTAATTGCGCGTCAAGTCCTGTGTGTTGAAGCTACACAGACACTTTGTATCCTTTTGGCAAAATAGTCCAAAAACCTTGTGTATTTATCTTTCTGTAATTGTGGAAACTTGTTCATTTTTCTACCTTATTTCAATTCAATCCAATATCAATATCAAAAGTCTTGTTCAAATTTATAATTCCAAAATAAATAGAGTAATGGTTGATCATTGCAGTTTTTTTTAATTGGCGCAGTTAAAATCCAAAAAACATAGAGTAATGGTTGAACATCAGGTGGCAAATGAAAAACTCCAATAAATGGTTGACCAAGGATAAAGTATGTAACATGTTACTGTACAATGAGTCGGATCCTAAATTGCGTGCGTTGATTATTTCTTAGTTTTTCAATTTACTAATGTCAAACAATGTCAAAATATCGAATTAGTGTAATTAAGAACCTCGCTGTATAGCAAACTTAGCATTTTATGAAGCAGCTTAGCACATTTCCAATTTTCAAGCATTGCGTCAAAAATCAACAGCAAATTTGCGTATGTCAAAATTGAAATCGCGGCATTACAACCAAACCGTTTTGCAAACTACACATTTTATGAAGCATCATAGAACGCTTCCAATTTTCAAGCATTGCATCCAAAACCAACTCCAAATTTGCGTACAATGCCAACATTGGCTGAATTGAAATCAATTTTCTTTTATCTGGACATCCTTTTTGAGAAGATGGGTTGTAAGCTATTCATGTCAGTAATTGAAAGTACAGGCTCCGCATTTCATTGTTGAAATAAAATTATTATGCTTCCAATTTTGAAGCACTGCATCCAAAACCAACTCCAAATGTGCGTACAATGCCAAAATTGGCTGAATTGAATAAATTTTCTTTTATCTGGACAACCTTTTTGAGAAGATGGGTTGTAAGCTATTCATGTCATTAATCAAAAGGAAAGGCCGCGCGTTTCATTGTTGAAATAAAACTAGTATGCGCATCAAAACTTTGTCAAAACACTTCTTGGTCCGACTCGTTACAAAGTAGCAGGCTGTGTGCTTATAAGGTGTTGTTTCTTACCTTGTTTTGTGACCTTTCATCTTTTGACACTCTAATTATGCGTAGAAATTTGGCGCAAGTGATGATGCATATATTGTGGTCAAACTGTTGTAAAAGTTCTGAAAAATAAAACAAAAAACAAAATTATTTGATCACGCTGCTAACATTCATAAGTTCAGTACATACCAGTAAGCATTTTGGTCCAACTGTTGTGAACATTTTGAGAAGTAAAGCAAAAATCAAATGATACTTGCGCTGCTAACAGTCATAAGTTCAGAACATAAGCATTTGTTTCGGTCGTGTTTTTTTTTTTTTCCCAACAAAAAACCCAGTACAATTACTTGCGCTGCAAGATATTTACATGGCCAATTTTTCAAGCACCCACTGGTAGTTTCATGCACAATAGAATTCTAGCATGTAGTGCGCAGGAAGGTCACAGAGCATGTTGGGAAACGGTGTCTTTAAAAGGGGTTACATTGCTTGTTGAAATATATCCCACAAACACGATCTTTTGGTCATTATCATATGATCTCTGCATAATTAAGGTGTAGGGGTTGAATGCTAATGACCCTATAGGTTGTATTTTGGGGGCGTTTCTAATGAGGGATGTAGCCACTTTTACTTCATTCTTGAATGAAGCATCCTTGGTCAACCACAAAGCCTCTCTCCACCTCCTCAGGAGGGGAGGGGCTTTTCAACGTTTTAAAGAAGGACACGAGGGAGGGTAGGCTACTTTTTTCCACAAAGATTTATTACAGGGGGACCCCTATTCAATTTTTTTTTTCAAAAAAAAAATATTTTTTTTAAACAAGTGCAAACGTGTGCTGCTGGTCGGCGCCCTCTACTGTCTGCAACATGTAACAACCAAAAATAACCCAAGTGTTATGAGTGGTAGGCCCTCTGTTGGCCAAAATCGGCCAATGTACAACTGGTACCCTGCATGCACCGGTATCCTACAACACATGATTGACAAGCTATTGTGCTTTAGGTTCGCGCCATTGAAAAGGTCAATAATTATAATAACAAAGGTCAGAAAGGATTCTTTGTTGCTCGCTTAAACTTTGCTGGACCGGTATGGGGGGTTTTCGGATGTCACCCCCTGTTCAGGCAATCAGGTCGCTATATGTTCTTGGATAACGGTTTTGGGGAGTGACTTTTGGATAAAAAAGAAAAAAATTAAAGGCCGTATTTACTACAACTTCCACAACATCACTAATTGAGTCCTTGACCTTCAGAATGACAACAACTTCAGCCCAGATGATCATGTGCTGATTAGAGAAATAACATTCAAACATGGCTGGAATTCACTGTTTTGGCAAAGATTATAGTTCCTGCTCTCGGCAAAAAAGAAATTGGAAAAATTAAAATGTTTGTGGCACTTTGAGTGAGGCTGGTTCTCAAGTTTTAATTGGTTTCACTTGTGTCGTACGAACTTAATGAATCTAAATTAAATTTAATATTTGAATTGAGATATTTCAACGCTGATTTAGTGATGAAAAAGTAACTAAAATCGACGTATTCTTGGGTTTCGTACAAAAGAATCACACCTAGATTATTGCAAGGTACTTGTTACACTTGCTTTGCATTTTAGGACGCTATTTTAGTGAATTTGAATGATAAAGGTGATTGAAAACAGTATGCTGTACGCAGTTAAAGGCAAAATATCCTAACAGGAAATATTGTACATGACATTGAGCTTATGAAGGAGAAATTTAAGCAATATAAAACCTGAATGTGATGTTGGAAAATACCCGTATGGCTCATAAGACAAACTTGGACTCTACAGAAGCAGCGACCGTAATGAGATTAGTTCAGATATCAAACTATTGATACACAGTTGACGGAACATGCTTTAGTCTATGATTTCTGCTTGTGAATAGTACACGTACCGTAATTCAAAAAAAGAATTAGAGATGAACACCAAATCTGTGTCCTTACTCATTTTAACTTGGTTATCTTTTCAAATGTAATATTTGCATAACTGAATGAATGCTCAATAATACTTGATAACATTCAAATTCAGTGTGGTTTGGTGAATAGTGTCTTTCCTTTTTGGTGTCCGATTTTGTCATAATTTTGACAGGACTAAACAGTTCAGGCACAAGCTTAGCATGTAAGTGTGCCTGACTGATATTCGTACATTGTGGTGCTGTGGCTAAGAGGTCTGATGCATTAACCTCACAAAGCTGATTTGGGTTTATGGGCTTGAGCCCAGTCAAGGAGATCAAGTGTCCTTAAGCGAGACACTTTGCAACATAAATGTTTCTCTCCAACAAGGGTACTAATGAATATTTGTATAATAAATTAACCTCTGTGTGTTTCAACAGCAGCTTGGGATGCATACTCCCCACAGAGTTTAGATGATCTCTGGACTGATAATTTGGCCCAGTGACCAGACATATCATGTCATCAAATTGCATTGCAATTTCAACAGTAAGATGAGCGTATATTTGCATTATTCGTATTATTACAGTAAGCTGAACTAAGATGTAATACCTTTGACCTCAACCTTTAACTTTTTTTATATGAATTGAGTTGAGTTGTTGATGTCCAACTTTGATATTTTGACTTCCAGTTCTTAAACACTGGGGTTTGATTTTCTGAACAAGTTGACATTTTCACTAATTGATTGTGTCCACCAAGGAGTAAATGGAATATTTGTAAGGGTAGGTGATGGCTTTGTATTTGATAAGCCTTTGTGTGTCTGAAAAGCAGCCAGAGCTGCGTACTCCACAAGGAGTTGAGATGGTCTAAGGAGGGATGAGGTGGTCCAATGACCATGGAGTTTGCATTGCTTTGATTCTGCCGAGAATCAAATGAGAGCTTTGTATCCGATGACAATTTGAAGGACCAATACTGACTGCTGACCATTTTGAACCACATAAGTAATAAACCGTTCGTGCTGCCAAGCTTATCATATGAGCACATAGAAAGTTAAACTTATGATCTCTCGGGCAAATTTGTAAAGTGAAAAGGAGGAAGCACACGGACTAAGTCCATGATGATATAAGAACATTAAGCATGCTGCTGTCTGAGTTATCATCATCTAAGATACATGTTAGATTAGATTGTGCTCCATTGATTAATACGTGTGTACCAAGTGCTTGGTTTATCTGTGAAAGGGAAAGAACACAGACCAACTCAAGCTGGATTCGAACCAACAGCATCCTGCTTGTACATGCAGGTGTCTCAACCATTCAACTGCCAATATAGCTGGAGTTGACAGTCCTCATTGCTATGCAATGGACACCTGCAACACTGCTGCAAAATATGCAATAGCACACCTGCAACACTGCCTAGCGTTTCTATACTGATGCTGAAAAAATATGCCATAGCACACCTGCAACACTGCGTAGTGTTTCTATACAGATCCTGCAAAATATGCAATAGCACACCTGCAACACTGCGTAGTGATTCTATACCGATGCTGCAAAATATGCAATAGCACACCTGCAACACTGCGTAGTGTTTCTATACCGATGCTGCAAAATATGCAATAGCACACCTGCAACATTGCGTAGTGTTTCTATACTGATGCTGCAACATATGCAATAGCACACCTGCAACACTGCGTAGTGTTTCTATACTGATGCTGCAAAATATGCAATAGCACACCTGCAACACTGCGTAGTGTTTCTATACTGATGCTGCAAAATATGCAATAGCACACCTGCAACACTGCGTAGTGTTTCTATACTGATGCTGCAAAATATGCAATAGCACACCTGCAACACTGCGTAGTGTTTCTATACCGATGCTGCAAAATATGCAATAGCACACCTGTAACACTGCGTAGTGTTTCTATACTGATGCTGCAAAATATGCAATAGCACACCTGTAACACTGCATAGTGTTTCTATACTGATGCTGCAAAATATGCAATAGCACACCTGCAACACTGCGTAGTGTTTCTATAATGGTGCTGCAAAATATGCAATAGCACACCTGCAACACTGCGTTGTGTTTCTATACTGATGCTGCAAAATATGCAATAGCACACCTGCAACACTGCGTAGTGTTTCTATACCGATGCTGCAAAATATGCAATAGCACACCTGTAACACTGCATAATGTTTCTATATCGATGCTGCTAAATATGCAATAGCACACCTGCAACATTGTCTTGTGTTTCTATACCGATGCTGCAAAATATGCAATAGCACAACTGCAACACTGCGTAGTGTTTCTATAATGGTGCTGCAAAATAAGCAATAGCACACACACACTTACCCATGCAGCAAAATATGTAAAGGCATATTTGCAACTGGATAAAATGGCAGTAAAATGTTTTTATCTGCCAGTTGGAACATGGTGGAATATGTTCAAAAGGCACTGTATTCAACACCAAGTTCAATGGCCTTGCAATTTCAGCCTTAAACAGATGATTGTATGTAGGATCACACTGTAAAGAGATGCTCACCCAGAGCAATGAATAGGACACCCCATGACAAACAGAAGTGACATATATAAAATTGCACTTGACTCAGAACAGCAGCTTGCTTAAGCATTGAGTTTGAGATAAAGGACCAGCTTCCCTTCCTACATAAACCTAACGTCATCTTTGATATTTCCTGCACTACATGTATTTAGTTCATACTACACAAGTGAAACCAAAGCAAAACCTGAATACCTGTTCCCTAGTAATTCTTTTGTCAAAGTGAATCAGCCATGTAAGAACACTATTTATCCAACCCTCACACCAACAACTGGATAGAAGTCACCATCATCCATCAGGTCATGAGCCCCCTCAGATCAGAAGCAGTCGTCCTGCGCATGCAGAAAAGAGTTGGTCATCATGACCGGCCTGAAAAGAGACCTGGTTACGCACGAACAAGTTAATAAGATGACGAGAACCAACAAAAGGATAAATAAAGAATCGGTCTTCAATCCCCACCCCATACCGACCCCAAAGACTTTAGGTAGCAACAGGAATCCTTTCTTCCCTATACCGCGCTTTTAGAGGATGTTGTAAGTTTTGGCCAATAAGCTTGTCAAATCATGCGACGTAAGATACCGATGATGCAGAACAACAGTAGTACACTGAGCAGATTTCACCCAACAGAGGACCTACCACCCATAACACTTGGGTTATTTCTGGCTGTTACATGCTGCAGACAGTAGAGGGCGCCGACCAGCAGCACACGTTTGCATTTGTTTCTGTTTGTTTTTTCATGATACCTTAAAACATTCCAGTAAAGTGCATTTCAAAATGAGAACCACTCTGCCAAACAAAGTGTGAATTGCGAATCAAAAAAATGAAAAAAAAGATAACTCAAAAGGAATTTCATTTCATCAAAAAGTATTTCAAAAAAGAAAAATAAGGAAGCCTATGAAAGATGCATTTTTCCAAATTTTAGAGTAATTCCGCACAATTATCCTTATCAATTAAAAATTTCAAGCAATTTCCTTGTTTTTTTATAGCATGTTTGTGAGTAGGCTGGGCTGATGCACTGTGCTGTGCTGCTTGTTTTAGAATGCTGTATTCGACTCAGTTTGATGGAGTGATTCTCATATTGACTACACATAACTGAATATTACACTTTCTGTCCAAATCAGTCACACATGTAAGTGGCTGAAAAAAAGTTTTGCATTTGTGATTCACGCGCAGATTTTCTTTTTAATTTTGCAAAGAATGCCCCACTCTGTTTTGGTTTATACCCGCACATTCTATAAAAATGCCTAATTTCTATTGTACAAAAATGCGCAAAAAAATTGTCAATGTGATTTTCTTTTAGCCTTCAGATTATGAATTTTGCTTTTAAAAAATTATGTTTTGGTGTTTTCCAAAATTCCTAAATGTGTACTGAAAAAAATGCGCACAAAAGATTTTTCATGTGATTTTAGTTTCAAGGTTTTGCATTTTGCAAAGAATGTCTCATTTGTTTTTGGTGGAAGCGCGCATATTCTAAATGTCCTGCATTTTTACTGTGAAGAAACGCAATCTAACAGATGAGTTGAATGAAGTGCACTATGCAGCGTCCTATAGTGCCAAGTTACAGTCTGATTTGGACAGACACAAACAATTACATAATATCAAACAGCAGTGGATATTTCAATTAATCTGGCTTTTCATCATTGCACATCCAAACAGTCAGGCCGCATCAATAGAATTTGGAATCATCAAAACAAAATGTAAATGAATGAAGAATACTGGTTTGGAACTATCAAGCAGTGTAGTGTCATACGCGCAGTGCAGACATTATGTGGTGGTTGTAAGTGCACAAGATTGAATAGCGCACCGCAATTGACTTTTGCCAGCAAATTTGGGAAGAGTTGATAAATAGAAGAATTTGGCATGAGTCTAGTGGTTTTTACTTTGCACATTTGCAAGCCAGGTTAAGAAAAAATATCCTCTACTCTTTGCTTGAAAAAAAATGTATATAATTTAAGGTATGGTTCAGGATTAATTAATGTACACCTTCTTAAATGCAAAATCTGGTAACAAAAACTATGGCAAACACTTAAAAAAAGCCAAGTTAATATACGTGTTTGGCAACCCATGGAAAGCACTAGCAAGGACAAAGTGATGAGGTAGAATATTTTCCAACCCATGGAAAACACTAGCAAGGACAAAGTGATGAGGTAGAATATTTTCCAACCCATGGAAAACACTAGCAAGGACAAAGTGATGAGGTAGAATATTTTCCAACCCATGGAAAACACTAGCAAGGACAAAGTGATGAGGTAAAATATTTTCTAGCCCATGGAAAACACTAGCAAGGACAAAGTGATGAGGTAAAATATTTTCCAGCCCACGGAAAACACTAGCAAGGACAAAGTGATGAGTTCAAATTTTTTCCAACCCATGGAAAACAGTGGTCCAAATCGATTAAGTGGTTTGAAAATATAAATTGCCATTTGACATCAACTACATGAAATAAAGAAACTAAAATAAATCCTGAACCATACATTTATCTATATTAAATAACTTAACAATAAAACTGAATGGGTGAATCTGCAGAGACAAATGAGTCCTTTCAACTGAAAGAAACAAATGAACACATTTTCTGACATTCCCTCTTAGGGAAGAGATGCACAAAGTTTCTGATATTCCCTCTAAAGGGAAGAGATGCACAAAGTTTCTGATATTCCCTCTTAGGGAAGAGATGCTCAAAGTTTCTGATATTCCCTCTTAGGGAAGAGATGTACAAAGTTTCTGACATTCCCTCTTAGGGAAAAGATGCACAAAGTTTCTGATATTCCCTCTTAGGGAAGAGATGAACAAAGTTTCTGGTATTCCCTCTTAGGGAAGAGATGAACAAAGTTTCTGGTATTCCCTCTTAGGGAAGAGATGAACAAAGTTTCTGGTATTCCCTCTTAGGGAAGAGATGCACAAAGTTTCTGACATTCCCACTCCAGGGAAGAGATGCACAAAGTTTCTGACATTCCCACTCCAGGGAAGAGATGCACAAAGTTTCTGACATTCCACTCCAGGGAAAAGATGCACAAAGTTTCTGACATTCCCACTCCAGGGAAGAGATTCACAAAGTTTCTGACATTCCCACTCCAGGGAAGAGATGCACAAAGTTTCTGACATTCCCACTCCAGGGAAGAGATGCACAAAGTTTCTGACATTCCCACCCAAGGGAAGGAAATTTAGTGAACTCATTTTGTCTCCTTAATTCACCAAGCAGTACATCCAATTGATCATTTAAACAGGTTTCTGCATTTTAGCCTTAATAAACAAATTAACAGTTCTAAACTCATGTGTTTGAAAACCATTTTTTTTAACTTTCTTTCAGAATATCTTCAGTTTGGGCAGAGCATTTTGGTTTTTGTCACATTTTAAAGGTTTCCGTAATTGTTAATTACATGTAATTTTCTGTTGCTTTTTGGGACATACAAAGAAGATGTGGTATGTGCTTAAAGTGTAAAAATGTCAGTGTAGCTTTCATGCCAATTTAAATATTTATATTTTGAAAATGTGGAAGTTTTGGGCTGGTTGTGAGTAATGTTTTGTTTAAGATTTCAATCACATGAGTTTAAAAATCAAATAATACTAGCATTTACTTTATGATGGGGCTCTTCTTCTTGTCGCCAGAAAGTGTAGCATCGTCATGGAAACAATTGATGATGAGGTCCTCAAATGGTAAGCTGGCCTGTGGAAACAAATAAAATCAATAAAAAGAGAAAAATCAATCCATGTTCTATGCAAATAAAACAGACTTAAGTCAGTTAAGTAAGAACTAGCTAGCAAGCAAAAACAATCCTACACAGAGCGGACGCAGGTTCAATAGCAAGAAGGTAGTAAATAATTATTGCCATATTTTGGTCAAGTAATAATGAACACAAAGATAAAAGTTGAAATAAATCAAGATAACGATAATAACTAAAGAGTCATATCAATTGATTTTGGGCAATGGTATGGCGAAATGCTTAATGTATCCACAACTAGAGGCTTTAAATACAAAGTGAGGCTTGAGGCTAAGCTTGGGATTTATTTTGCTACCATCATTTTGTGTCATATCAATCAACCTTCGAGTGGTACTCCTTCGGTCTTCTGATCAGACCATCCCCAAGGCAGCCACACAACGCATCCCCATCTCGGCATAATAACGATCTTTCTGACGCAACCATATGTGTGTCATGCAGACACCCTACCAGGCGAGTCCTACCAAGAGGTTGTCTCATAGAGAGAATTCACCTCTGCAGGATCGCTTGCAGGGAATCTAGCCACATGATCATACGCTCACGTATCATGCAGGTAATGGGTCTCATTTGACTTTCCCTGAGTAACCTCTTGTTAGACACATGGTCCGACCAACGTTACCCAAGGATCCTCTTCAGAGACCCAGTACCGAAGACATTGAGTCGTCTTCCCAGGCCCCCAGTCAAGGTCCATGTCTTATAACCGTAGAGAAAGACAGGCAAGACCAGGGACCTGAAGACCCAAATCTTTGTCATCTTGCATAGATATCGCAAACGCCACACAGACCGGTTCAGTGAGTCCATCACTCCACAAGCCCTATCAATCCGCTTGCTGATTTCATGAAAACAGCTTACAAAGAAATTGATATCACTGCCGAGATAAGTGAACCTATCGACCAATTCCACATTCTCACCACATACGGGGACTGACTGAAGTGCATCACCCAAAGAGTCATTGAAGACCTGTATCTTGGTTTTTACCCAAGACACCTTTAGCCCCAGGGGTTACAACTCGGAGCACATTGTCTCGAAAGCGCACACCAGCAGCTCCTGAGTCTCCGCAAAGGTAAGAGCATCATCAACAAAGTCAAGGTCAGTTACCCTGACATCGGCGAACAATACTACTCCACAGCCTGAATCCTCCACTGTCCTCCCCATAACCCAATGTCCATACAAATGTTGAAAAGTGTTGGAGCCTCAACCCTTCCTTGTCCCACACCAGTCGAAACTGGGAAGAACTCAGAGATTGAACCCCCACAACTCATCCAACACATTATAGTTCGAACAGTGGAGTCATCAGAGTCTGCGGTACCCCACGGAAATACAGAAGCCCCCAAAGAGCACCGTGATCCACAAAGTCAAACGCCTTGCGGAGATCAATATAGGCTGCAAAGAACCTACTACGATACTTGTGCATGCGCTCCGAGATGACCTGCAGTGCCAAAATACGGTCAATCGTCAATCTCTTTGGAGTGAACCCAGACTGCTCAGGTCGCTGATGCTTAAGCAACTGAGGTTGAATCCTGGCCAGAAGAATCTATTAAGTAAGAACCTTGCTGGGCACAGAGAGCAATGTCACACATCGATAGGCAATGCAATCCTGGCGATCTCCCATGCCCAGAGAGGAACTAGAATGCCCCTCTTCCAGTCAGATGGGATCTCGCCAGTGGTCCATAGCGAACCTAGTATGTTATGCAACGCCTCAACTGCACTGTCTCCACCAGCTTTTAAGAATTCTGCGTGAATATCACAGATCCCAGCCACCTTCCCACTTTTCAGGCTGTTCACCACAGCCCTCGTTTCCAAGAGCGTAGGTGGATCACAGTCGATTGGTGGGTCAGGAACTTATGGTGGTTGTGAGATATTCAGGCAGCTAGCCGGTGTATCAGCATGGTACAACTGCTCAAAGTAGGATGCCCAACAATTAGCCCTCACCTCAGACTCCTCCGTCAGCAACTCACCGCTTGCAGACCTGACCGAGCCTACCCCCGAGGCAAACTTAGAGGAACGCAATGCATGAATCCCCCTGTAAGCGGCCAGAGAATCCCCCATCCATGGGTGATTCTTGATCCGCTCACACACAGACCGAACATGTGCCTCCTTGTCAGCCCTAAGAGATCGCATGGCCAAGCGACTCAACTTTCCAGGTTGCCATTCAGTCTAGCCTCCCGACCCTTGTCTATCAGACAAAGCTCCTCCTGGCCACTCTTAGAGATCCAAGCCTCTCACCAGCAATCAACAGATTGTTGGCCTTGAAGAAACTCCATATCACCTCCAGGCCTTTCCGAGTGGGAATTCCCCAAAGCCGATCACAAAGCTTGCGCTCAAACTCATCTGCCACGGCTTCATCCTGAAGACAACTCACATCAAGCCTTTGCTTAGATGGAGCTAGCCTCCTGGAGTTAAGCCGCACCCGAAGAGTTGCAACAAGCAATCTGTCATCAGTGCTGGAGAACTGTGCACTCTGAAAAACCCGGCAGTTCTGAAGAATCCTCCAATGACCGTTCACGAGAACATGATCGATCTCCTTCGCAACAACGCTGGTATTGGAATACCAAGTCCAACGATGCCGCTCCGGACGCTGATACCAGGAGCCAGTAACTCTAGGTCCCCGACCCTTTACAAGATCAAGAAGCCTAGTGCCATTCTGATCCCGGATACCAGATCCATGGGGACCAATACACGTCCCGACCCTGTCAGCACCGGTGGAGGCATTGAAGTCTCCCATGATCAAGAGTCTGTCTCTGCAAAGACACCCATCCAAAACAGACTCGAGCAAGGTGTAGAATGTATCCTTGTCCGATGACTGACTCACCTCAGTCGGAGCATACATTGAGACCACCGAGATAACACCCAAAGAGTGTTTAATCCAGAGCCTCATCATACGCTCGTTGATCGGTACAGCCTCCATTACCATCTGAGTCAACCAGTCCGAAACTGCAACTGCTACCCCCAAGTGGTAGCCATCGAGACGGCCAGACCAGTAGTGTATGTACCAATACTGATTTCACCGCTCTTTGGACGGATTACCTCTCAGAGAGCAGCAATTGCAACGTGGAGCCGACTGAGCTCTCATGATAGCAGAAGAAGATGATCATCATCTCCCAGAGAGAGAACATTCCACGCAGCCACCTGCTAGGACTGTCTCAGGTTAAATTGAGAAGATCAAAGTCCAGCAAATGTCATGGTGGATATATTCTTGAAGGCCAATTAAAACAAAATAAAGGGCTTGAGTTGCGTGGCAAAGCTGGATCCTTTTTTCGGCTTTGTCATCTGGTCAGGTCCCTTCTGTTGGTTTTGTGGGCCTCACATGGCGGTAGCGAAATAAGTCCCAAGCTTTAGCCTCAAGTTAGATCAATAAAAACGGTATGGATGTTGAAATACCTTACAAGGATTCTTCCAGTCAGCTGCTCAGTAACTTCCAAGCTTCAGCGCCAGTCCATGAGTTGCAGTACATTCACTACACAAAGCAAAAGATTCAAACCAAATAAATTATTATGCAAATGGATCAAGCTTTGCCTGTGCTTTGTAAAGAACATTTTCCATTTGTGTAGTCTGGGAGCAAACTTTCACAAGATTGAGTGCATATTCCAATGCAGGAAGCAAGGGGCTTTTCAGATAGAGAGTTGTCCGGATTGTCAAACAAAGTATTCAGACATGAGCATTGCCATAATTCAAGCCTCCTCCTCGGGTCACTCCTCTTTTAAAGAACAGGCTAGTATCTTGGCAAGGGGGCTAGAGCTTAACATGCAAGAACAAAATTGAATCTGTAAAGAACTTACCAGGAACATGTTGGGTCATAGCTGGCTGACTGGCTGATTGGTCACACTTCACAGGGAGACTACCGGTAGGTTACTGGTAAGCAGGTGATGAGGCTGGCTGGCTGGCTGGGTAGCCTTCAGAGGGGGACTGTTACAAAATTATAAAGTCAAATTTCAATATGGGCTACATGTGTCAGATGTGGACTAGAGAGTGTGTATTTTCTCAAGGGAAGGGTGCATCACACTAAATAAACTCCAATTGACCTTAAAATCCCTCAAATTCACAGTTCAAAAAACCTCATCTAGGAGTCTCTCAGTGTTTGGTGCAATACTGCAAATGGTAATTTGAACCCTCATCTACCTAATTCTTATTAATTTTTCAATTTCAATGTTTTATATTGATTTGCGGGTTCCTGGTTCCAAAATTATCAGTGAAAGAACAGCACTAGTCACTCCACTTCTAAAGAGCAGGCTCATATCTTATGAAATGGGCTACAATATATGCACTTAAAGGTAGTATCATACTAAGGTTTTTATCAAAGAAATACAGATTTATGGGCAGAAATATCAAGACAGATACTCTAACAGTCATCTGTGAAAATTTCAGTCCCATACAGTGCCCACCTTTTGAGAAAACAGTGAAAAACAGCCACAGTATTTCTTAAGTCTTTTCTCTTTTATTTTTGATTTCTCAAAAGATCAAAAAGGTTTTCGGTCGTTGTTTTACTCATTTCTGGATAAGTATACCATTTCAGGTGGAAAAATGTTAATGGTATGCTTCTACCAACACCATCTTCATACCCTGTATGTTATACGTAAATCTGTGAACATGTCTGTCTTGGTTTCTTAACAAAGAATGATACTACCTTTAATGTAAGAACAACATTGAATCTAAAGGTGAACAAATTAAAAAAGTTATTCATCGTGGTTGATATCAAATAAGCACAATTTATTTTAACATTAAATCCGAAAAGAACTTACCAGGAACATGTTGGGTCATAGCTGGCTGACTGGCTGATAGGTCACAGTTCACAGATGGAAATACTGGTAAGCAGGCGATGAGGCTGACTGATGGAGTAGCCTTCAAAGGGAGACTAGGCTGGGTAAACTTCACAGGGATACTGGTGATGAGGCTGGCTGGCCGACTCGCTGAGTAGCCTTGAGAGGGGAACTCTGTTACAAAATTATAAACCATTTCAATATGGCACTACATGTGTCAGATATGGACTAGAGAGGGCGTTTCTTTTTCTCACACCACATTGACCTTAGTGTAAAATCCCTCAACTTCAAAGTTTAACCAAACCCATCCAGGAGTTTGTCATAGCACAGTGTTTGGTGCAATACTGCAAATGGCAGTTTGATCCCTCATCTACCTAATTCTTATCAATTTTCAAATTTCAAAGTTTTATATTGATTTGCGGTACAAGCCCATTTGAGAAAAGTGTACCCAGTTCCAAAATTGCCAGTGAAAGCACAGCCCTATAGTCACTCCACTTCTAATTAAAGAACAGGCTTGTAGTAGTATCTTAGCAAAGGGGCTACAATTATTATGAGTTTAACATGCAAGAACAACATTGAATCTCATAAGAACTTACCAGGAACATGTTGGGTCATAGCTGGCTGACTGGCTGATTGGTCACAGTTCACAGGGAGACTACCGGTAGGTTACTGGTAAGCAGGTGATGAGGCTGGCTGGCTGGCTGGGTAGCCTTCAGAGGGGGACTGTTACAAAATTATAAACTCACATTTCAATATGGTGCAACATGTGTCAAATATGGACTAGAGAGGGCGTTTTTTTCTCATTTTTGAAATTCTTATCAATTTTTCAATTTCAATGTTTTATATTGATTTCCGGGTACCCAGATCTAAAAATACCAGTCGAAGCACTGCAATAGTAACTCAACTTTTAAAGAACAGGCTAGTATCTTATCAAATGGGCCACAATCTATGCGCTAAACATGCAAGAACAATATGGAATCTAAAAGTGAACAAATTCAAAAAAGTTATTAATCATGGTGGAGATCAAATAAAACATATAATCATCAAATAACCACAAGGGAAACTGACGATGTGGTCAACGATAGAGATTGCAACGTTTCATACGCAGACTGCAAATCTTCATGAGACGATGGCAGTAGTCAAGTTCAAAGCTCCTAATTATATCCGGTTCCGGAGGATCCAAGGTGCGTGGCGTTGTTGATACAGGCCGATTGGTCCATGCCATAGCAGGTCCTGCATGCTGTCTCACAGTACAGGTCCACGCCTCAGGGATTTCCATGACGTTGTCTCTGTTGATGTTGCTGGGATGGAGACGGATCTGGATGGTCTATTTGACCTGTCGAGAAAACCAGTGCGGGTCTCTGTCCACACATGTGACTCTGGGTGTTCTGGGTGTGTCCCTTCCCCCAGACGTGTTCCGCAACCGCCGATCCATGACAGTGTGCAAGTCTGACATCTGCAACAGCGTGTATATCGGAGAGACAGGTAGACCCATTGATGAGCGGATCAAGGAACACTGGAGGGATGTCAGGCTTACATGCACTGACGGCAGAACACATCTGGGGGGAGGGACACACGGTACAACGGCATGCACCTTGGATCCAATGTGACTACTGCCATCCCCTGATGAAGTATTGCAATTTTCAAACGAAACGTCACGATCTCTAGCGTTGACAACATCGTGCAACAACAGATGTACATCTTATTTTATTTTAACATTGAATCTGAAAAGAACTTACCAGGAACATGTTGGGTCATAGCTGGCTGACTGGCTGATTGGTCACAGTTCACAGGGGAAATACTGGTAAGCAAGTGATGAGGCTGACTGATGGAGTAGCCTTCAAAGGGAGAGTAGGTTACTGGATGTTAGCAGGTGACGAGGCTGGCTGGCTGAGTAGCCTTCAAAGGGAGCGTAGGTTACTGGATGTTAGCAGGTGATGAAGCTGGCTGGCTGAGTAGCCTTCACAGGGAGACTAGGTTACTGGATGTTAGCAGGTGATGAGGTTGGCTGGTTGAGTACGTAGCCTTCACAAGGAGACAAGGTTACTGGATGTTAGCAGGTGATGAGGCTGGCTGGCTGAGTAGCCTTCACAGGGAGAGCAGGTTACTGGATGTTAGCAGGTGATGAGGCTGGCTGGCTGGCTGAGTAACCTTCACAGGGAGAGTAGGTTACTTGATGTTAGCAGGTGATGAGGCTGGCTGGCTGAGTAGCCTTCACAAGGAGACAAGGTTACTTGATGTTAGCAGGTGATGAGGCTGGCTGGTTGAGTAGCCTTCAAAGGGAGACTAGGTAACTGGATGTTAGCAGGTGATGAAGCTGGCTGGCTGGTAACCTTCATAGGGAGACTACTGTAGGTTACTGGATGTTAGCAGGTGATGAGGCTGGCTGGTTGAGTAGCCTTCACAGGGAGAGTAGGCTACTCATAAACACATGATGAAGCTTGGTAAAACATCGGTACGGTATCCAGGGGGGTTGCAGGTTCCAATCCGCTCCAGTAAATGTTGTCATAGTTCACCTTTCAATAAGTTAACCAGTCATGATTTCACTGTTTTCAGATGTATCTCTCAGATGAATGGACGGTCAGTGGATCAGATAAGTGTACTGCATCAACTGCTGAAATGAACATTACAAAAATGTTTTGTTACTTGCAAAAGGTGTCTAGAATTATACTTTCTAAAGACTAAAATAATACATGAAAGATCTCGGCATGGGCGTTTCCCAATTTTGACAAGCCGGTATACCCGCACCAAAAACAACGCGGTATTTACTATTCAGTATTACCTGTAACTTCCAAAGACACAAATTACGTCATCTTATCTTTTGATCGGACATCCACAAGGATGTTAATACACATAGCTACCTTCACTTCAATTAGGCCTAGGTTAAAAACATTGGACACAGCCTCACAGGTTTTCTTTAGAAACAAGTCACTTCAGACAAATGGTTAAAGTTGCACAGGTTGAAAGATTGCACTCAACGGGCTAGGCTATGCTACGCTATGCTATGCATTTTTCACTGTTTTCTTGAAAAGTGGGCACCGTATGGGACTGAAATTTTCAAAGATTGCTTTTACAGTACATGTATTTTCCTTGATATTTTTGCCCACGAATCTGTATTTCTTTGAAAAAAAATCAAAGTATGATATATAACCTTTAAAGGTAGTATCATACTTTGGTAAGAAACCAAAACAGAAATGTTCACAGATTTCCGTATAACTTTCAGGGTATGAATTAAGATGGTGCTGATAGAAACCTGCCGTTAAAATGTTTCCGCCTGAAATGGTGTTTTCTATACATAAATTAGTAAAACAACAACCAAAATTTTTTTTGATCTTTTAAAAGATCAAATAGGGCCTATAAAAGAGAAAAGACTTAAGAAATACTGTGGCCGTTTTTCATGATTTTCTCAAAAAGTGGGCTTCGTATGGGACTGAAATTTTCACAGACGACTGTTACTGTATCTTCCTTGATATTTTTGCCATGAATCTGCGATTCTTTGACAAAAACCAAAGTATGATACTACCTTTAACCTGCACTTGATCTACTCCCTCATACGCTCAAACCTGACCACGCCCCCACCCATAACCATGGCCCATGCTAACTACACGAGAACCAAACGGCACTACGGAAGCAACAAATTTTAATAATTTTTCACCAACGAATGACGTTATCGGCCCTAAATTTGATTTGCTTTAATGCCTTATACCCTAATGTCCATTTTACACACAGTTTTCTAAGAAGACATGACCTTTTTAAAGGTAAAACGTACGGTTCAATTTCAACACAAAATCATTAAACTCACGTTTCAACATGGCGCTATATGTATCAGATGTGGACTACAGAGGGCGTTTTTCTCCAGGGAAGAGAGCACAGAGAGGGCGCTATTTACATTGCGCGACGCCAGACCAATAATTATTTCCTAAAGGCCAGTCCAACATGCAACTGGGCAATTACAAAAGTCAAAATACATGTACATGTACTCACAAGTTTCTAAGGCAATCAACCCATACATCAAAATTAAGCTGAAATATTATATTTTTATTTTATTTTCAATTTGGTATAGGTTACCCAATGACTTCTAGCTAAAAACTCAACGAAATTTTCCCCTAAAAACGGCCAAATTGACAAGTGCCGAAAAAAAAGTCCCCAGCACAAAATGAAAAAGAAAGAGTGACATTAAGGCCTGATTTCATCCAAACAACTCAAAGTTAAAAGTCCAAACTCTCATGAACTAGGTCAACATATTTTTTCCACAAGGCTTCCCACGCAGGGCTCACCAAACGCTTTCAAAAATGAGGGTACACACAAAAATAAAGAGCTCTGCGGACTGATTGTATTGACCTACATGTATTTAATTTTTGCCTAAACACCAAAACCCTGGCCTTATATTGGCAAATAAAACGAGTGTACTAGCCAAAACTCCTTTTGAATGTACAGTTATGCTCAGCAAATTATGGCAAAATACAAGTCAAAAGCAGTAAACTTCGCACATGAAAATTTGGTTGCCAATTCTGTTTGATTAATTGTTTAATTTTTTTCAACATTCACATAGTGTATGGACGGTGGTGGTAGAAAGAAAGACCGCGGAGATTATGAAGTCATGAGAGGGCGCTGTTGAGCATAGGAACAGTAGCGCTCAGAAAATTATCCATATTCAGGGGCCACCTATATATTTCACGAAAGTGCAGTGTTGCTCAGTAGTTTATCCATGTTCAGTGGCCAACCCAGACAGTTCTGTTTATCAAGCCTTATACTACGAAATTTCGATTCTTAAAAGCAATTTTAGAAGAAAAGACTGCATATACCTGACAAATAGTTTTGTTAAAACAAAAACATAGCAAAACAGAACAACAAATATAAACAAAGAACAAAAACAAAACAACAAATATACTGCAAAAAGAAGAAGCAAAGAAACAAATCTGTTCCACTATAATGTCCAAACAATAATAACTTGTTGGATTTATTACTTCTTTCACAAAGGGAATAAGTTATATTATGAGGTAATGGTATAATTCCATCCACCATTGGTAGTTTAAATCATTGGATCTGTTCTCTTTCCTCCATAAGTCAATGATAAAGTGAGTTTCTTAATCCTCTTTTACTCATTTTGGTGGCTGTTTTGTGGTAAGCATCCTAACCTAAAATCCATAAAATTAGTGTAATCAATCAAATAATTGTTCTATACAGCAATATTATGAGAAACTCAAAATGATATTCTTTAAGAGCAAGGTATTATTTTGAGGGAACTAAAAAAGTATGTCAATGAAAACAAAAATAGCTATGTACCCAACTTAAATACTTGATGTACAGTACTTAATTTCCAAGAAAAAATAACATTTTTGTACCATCATTTATTTATAAGCAACTAAAAGGTACAGTACAGGTTTGGTAATAATACCCGAACAGAAATGTTCACTGATTTAATACCTATAACTTTCAGGATATGAAGATGGTGCTGACAGAAACACACTGTTAAAATATTAATGCCAGAAATTGTGTATTTATCCAGAAATTTGTTGCACAAAGACCGAAAACAGTTTTGATCTCCGGGTAAGATCAAAAACATTCTTTATGTTTTATAAGAAAAATTGAGTCAGGTTTTTGCTATTTTCTCGTGACCCAGATGTCCGATTGAGCTGAAATTCTCACAGGTTTATCATTCCATGTACATGCTGGATCAGACAAAGTGTGCGTGCTGTTCTGTGACCTTTACCAATCATGTATTATACCTTTAATACTCATTCCTAAAGGCAATATCCCATCAAGAATGATGAAAAAAGAACAATATGTTATTGTGATGACAAGGAAACAATCAGACTTGCTTTCTTTAAATACAATGAGTAGTATTTGATGGCAGAGTAAAAAGTTTTAATACAAATGACTATTTTTGTTTAGACAAGAGCGCTGGGGCTATGTAATGTACAACATGCATCTTATAAAGTAAGAACATCTGTTAGGTCTTCCTCAATGTACCACATACATGTTATAAAGTACAAACATTTCATCTCATATTAATAGCCTACCGACATTGACTTTTAACTTTCTTAGCTTATAAAATGTCAAACATTTGTTGTGTACAATACAGAGTTTAAGATTGCTCAAATAGGTCTTGCTCATAGTGTATACAATCAACAATGATCAGTGGCTACCAGCACTGAGTAGGATGTTGAACGACTCAGAGTTTATCAGTTAGATTTAAGGCTATGGGCGTTTACGAAACGGCGGCTCAGGCTCCGCTCTGTCATCCATGTGCTGAAAATATAGGTTGTGGTCATATATTGAAGCTGAAGCTCTGTTTTCATTTAAGCATCTACCTCAGAACTGCAGCCAAAAGCCTCTATTTTGACACCAGTTATTTCAGAATGGATTCAAGAACTGGAGACGGAGCCTGAGCCTCAGTTTCGTAAACGCCCTATGATCAATTTTGCAATAACACCATAAGACATAAATCATACTGTTATGAGTAGTGTGCCTCTGAAAAGATCCGGATAACTTGACGTTTCAGCCAGTATGCTCTGCCCATCTTCAGGAAAATTCAGGAGAATTTCTCCTGAAAACATCAGAGCATACTGGCCGGAGCGTCAAGTTAACTAGCTCTTTATAGAACCACCCAACTCATAACAGAGTATAATCTATGTCTCTAGGCGTTACTGCAAAAGCAATTACCCTGCACTTCTATTTCGTTCGCACTTCTTGTAAGGTCTCAACATTTCGACTAACCTGCTCTAGTCATCATCAGGAAGGGGTCGTTAAGTTAGATCAGATGACTAGAGAAGGCTACTCGAAACGTTGAGACCTTACGAGAAGTGCAAACGAGTGACACCGTCCTGTCACCCTCATGAGGACGAACAGAGCACACTGTTCGGAACGGCGAGATAATACCACCGGTTCTTCTCAGAACATCACACTCTCACAGAAAAGATTACATCGTGTCACCGCAAACCTATCTTCTTTTAGTACTTCCACCATGCATAGTTTCAAGTCTTATCATAAACTGCTGCAAACTGCCTTTAAGAAAGATCCTGCAAGGATTGAAACATCAAGCCCTCGTAACTCTGACCATTTAGCCTTTGAGAAAGATCCTGCTAGGATTGAAACGTCAGGCCCTCCTAACTCTGACCATTTAGCCTTTGAGAAAGATCCTGCTAGGATTGAAACGTCAGGCCCTCCTAACACTGGGCATGCAGTTTGATGGCTTGTGTAATTTGTACAACCAGTACTCCAGTAGAACATTATTGTATGAAGTTATTTTGTGTGTAGATTACCTACATGAAGTCTTTGTCAAAGTCATAGTTGTTTTCATCACCTCTGTCTCCTAAGAAGTTCATGGCTTGAGTCAGCTCATCGGATAGACTAGTTGCCAATTTATCTGTCAAAAAAGAAGACCAAGACCAAGACAACAATTACAACATGGGAGCAAGCTCCTTTGACCTAAACAATCCCTGGGGCCGATTTCACTAACGCTTTGCGATCATCGCTAAGCCCAAATCCATCGCTATACGGAAAATTGATCGCTACTTTGTGTAGGAATTTTCCGTTTAGCGATGGATTTGGGCCTAGCGATGATCGCAAAACGTTAGTGAAATCGGCCCCAGGACAAAATCTAGAAAATAATTTACATTAAGGGAGAGAGAATGTAATACTGGTTGGGCCTAGCCATTGAAATGGCAAGCCAGGGGCCTTTCACAAAGCTCGGCTCCGGCTCAGGCTTCGTCTCTGTATGCTGAAAATATAGGTTGTGGTTTTTCATTGAACTAAAGCTCTGTTTTCTTTTTGCAAACCAGAGAATCTACTTCCGAACAAAAGCCAAAAGTCTCTATTTTGAAACCTGTAATTTTACAATGGATTCACGAAATGGAGTCGGAGCTGGAGCTAAAGCCTGAGCCGGAGCCGAGCTTTGAGAAAGGCCCCAGGCCTGGGCTTTGCTCAGGCTCTGCAGCTTCTGTTATCCAACTTTGGTCATGGGCACTGTATCCATTTGAAGATGAACAATAGCCACATCTCAGACTTGATGTGGGCAGGACTTCAGTATAGGCAAGCCGTCAAGTGGCCTGGCTGTATTGATTCTAAGCAGCTCTGTTGCAGTGAAGTTCAGAGCTAGCAAAATGAGGATTTCAGGCCTGAAGGCCAGGCTTTTCAACTGATGAGCTGGACCAGTATCAACGTTTCTCTCCCTAACTGAAATACCCTCCATTGGTATTCCTTTTCTTGAGGATTTGCTTGAACTGCTTCTTCTTTGCTTTGTTCTGTTGGTCGTTTCCAAGTGAACCGGACTTGTCAATCTTCTTCATGCTCCCTGTAGGTGTGGTTGCCTTGGTAACCTTGGATGCAGCGCCACGCCTTGATTTGCGGCTGGATGTCTCGGAGCTCAACGACACAGTAACATCTCCCAACTAAAAGACAAATTCAATCGAGTTTGAACATCAAGCACAACCAAGGAAAAGATGTCCCAATTGCAACATGATACTTGCAATGTGATCCCACATAATCTGAGCCTGTTTGTTTCAGGCACGTGATCAGTGATCTTGCACCTCAGAAGGATCACTGATCGCGTGCCTGAAACATACATCCTGAGATTATATTAAGGTTACCTATTGCATAGGATTAGCCAACTGCGGACCGACATACAACTGCCACCAGTGGACCTAAAGAATTGTCCACCCATATGACATCTGTCAACCGTCGGCATCCGACAGAAGGCCAAAGATACGCCAACTGCGGACCGGCAGATGACTGCCACCGCCAGATGTAAACAATTGTCCACCCACATGACATCTGTCAACAGTCGGCATCTGACGGAAGGCCAAAGATACGCCAACTGCGGACCGGCAGATGACTGCCACCGGCAGACATAAACAATTGTCCGCCCGCCTGACATCAGTCCCCCTTTGGCAGCTGATGGAAGACCAAAGATACGCCAACTGCGGACCGGCAGACATAAACAATTGTCCGCCCGCCTGACATCAGTCCTCCTTCGGCAGCTGACGGAAGACCAAAGATATGACAACTGCTGACTGACAGACAACTGCCACCAGTGGACCAGGGTTGATTTTGTTCCGGTTCCGCCCACCCACCCGAGTTCATCCTTAAACAACGGCAGCTAATCAACTAACTTGAACTCTGTTGGACAATTTTACCTTCACAAATTTCTCCGCTACCAAAGTAGCCATCAGGGCAAGGTCCACATTGGAAGAGCTTGATGAGAGGAGTGGTGTCTAGGTTGATGGTCGGTAGGATGTCATCAAGGGACAGGTCACGACACTCAACACGCCCGTTGAAACACGGCCGATCTGCACAGGTTCTAGGATCTGAAAAAAGAGATTATGCTTGGAGTTAGGAAGCTCTGACATTTTGATTATCAATTCTTGAATATTTCAACAGTGGTTATTTGCATGGAATAAATTGTACGCATATTTGTATGATGATAACATATGCAATTGTTTCTCACTTGTATTTTCTTTTATTGTCCTTATCCCTAATTCACAGGCCAGACTGCTGGTATGACATTGGGACAACTGATTATTACTTAGCCGATGATATGTCCACATTTGAACGTACATTGCCCAGATGGGGCAATTATTCAATGACAATGCTGGATAAACATGCTTTCAAAGCAAAGGTTAGACCGTCCCACGTTTAGGAAGGCCGCCAACGGTGGACCGACAGATGACTGCCACCAGCGAACCTAAAGAATCATTTACCAGCCTGACATCGGTCCCCCTTCGGCAGCTGAAGGAAGGCTGAAGATACACGAACTGTGGACCGACAGACAACTGCTACGGCGGACCTAAACAATTGTCCAGCCGCCTGACATCGGTCTGCCATCCGCATCCTATGGAAGGCCGAAGATACGCCAACGGCAGACCAACAGACAACTGCTACGGCGGACCTAAACAATTGTCCAGCCGCCTGACATCGGTCTGCCATCCGCATCCTATGGAAGGCAAAAATATACGGCAATGGCGGACAGACAGACGACTGCCACCGACAGACCAAACCTATTGTCCGCCCGCCTGACATCGGTCCCCCTTTGGCAGCTGACGGAAGACCGAAGATACGCCAACTGTGGACTGACAGACAACTGCTACCGACGGACCTAAACAATTGTCCGCTCACCTGATATCGGTCCCCCTTCGGCACCCAACAGAGGGCCGAAGATACGCCAACGGCGGACCAACAGGCAACTGCCACCAGCTGGCCTAAACAATTGTACGACTGCTTGACATTGGTCCGCCGTTGGCTGCAAGGAGGGCAAAAGATACGGCAATGGCGGACAGACAGACGACTGCAATCGGCGGACCTAAACAATTGTCAGCCCGCCTGACATCGGTCTGCCGTCGACAGCAGACAGAAAGCCGAAGATACGCCTGTGGACCGAGAAACTGTCACCGCGCCGGCGGACGTAAACAATTATCTGGTGGTAGTCGTCTATTGGTCCGCAGTTGCCCTAACTTCGATCCTCTGTTGGCTGCCAATGGTGAACCGATATCAAGCGGGCGAACAATTGTTTAGGTCTGCCGATGGCAGTCTCTCGGTCCGAAGATATGCCAACTGCGGACCGACAGATGACTGCCACCAGCGAACCTAAAGAATCATTTACCAGCCTGACATCGGTTCCCCTTTGGCAGCTGAAGATACGCCAACTGTGGACAGACAGACGACTGCCACCGACAGACCAAACCAATTGTCCACCCGCCTGACATCGGTCCCCCTTTGGCAGCTGACGGAAGACCGAAGATACGCCAACTGTGGACTGACAGACAACTGCTACCGACGGACCTAAACAATTATCCGCCCACCTGATATCTGTCCCCCTTCGGCACCCAACAGAGGGCAGAAGATACGCCAACTGTGGACCGAGAGACGACTGCAACCGGCAGACCTAAACAATTGTTGGCCCGCCTGACATCGGTCCGCCGTCGACAGCAGACGGAAGGCCGAAGATACGCCAACTGTGGAACGAGAAACTGCCACCGTGCTGGCAGACCTAAACAATTGTCTGGTGGCAGTCATCTATTGGTCCACAGTTGCCCTAACTTCGATCCTCTGTTAGCTGCCGATGGTGGACCGATATCAAGCGGGCGAACAATTTTTTAGGTCTGCCAGTTGGCAGTCTCTCGGTCCGAAGATATGCCGACAGAGAAACTGCCACCGCCGAACCTAATAAAATGTCTGCTCGCCTGACATCGGTCAGCCATCAGCAGCCAACAGAAGGCCGAAGATACGCCAACTGTGGACTGACAGACAATTGCCACCGACAGACCTAAAACAATTGTCCGCACGTCTGTAATTGGTCCACTGTCCCCAGCCAACAGAGGGACAAACATATGCCAACTGAAGACCAAGAGACAATTGTCTGACCGCTTGACATCGGTCTGCCGTCGGCAGCAGACAACTGCCACTGGAGGACCTAAACAATTGTCCGCCTGACTGACATCGGTCCCCCTTCGGCAGCTGACAGAAGGCGGAAGATACGCAAACTGCAGACCAACAGACAACTGCCACAGGAGGACCTAAACAATTGTCCGCCCGCCTGACATCGGCTCTCGAGCGGAGGGCCAAAGATACGTCAAATGCGGACCGAGAGACTGCCACCGGCAGACACAAAACAATTGTACGCCAGCCAATGGAAGGCGGACGATACGCCAACTGCAGACAAACAGACAACTGTCACCAGTGAACCTAAACAATTGTCTGCCCGCCTGACATCGGTCCGTTATCAGCAGCCAACAGAAGGTCGAAGATTTCATTTAATTCATAGTAAGTTACCTACTATCAATCGTAGGAGTTATGACGCATTGAAGCCCTACTTACGATACGATAGGTTATCCTTTTTAAGTCGAGTTACAAACTCTTGTAGGGCTTCATGAAATCGAACCCATGGTCACTTTTACCAGGCAGAGGTTGGCAGGTAAAGGTAATCACTGGCCTCCTGGCTGTTTGGACTGGACTAAAAATAGGTAAAGTACTCAGAGTCTCAGTGAGGTTTACTTAAAAGAAGTCCAGTCCAAACAGAGCTAAAGATAAAGTGTTTTTGCCTTACCCAGTGGTATGCAGACTTTTCCATCTCCAGTGAATCCCTCTTTACAGTCACATGTGTAGCTGCCGTAATTGTAGATGCAGGTTGCATTAGGGTGACACAGGAATGTGCCTTCCTCACATTCATTCCTATCTGCATGATGTACAGATACAAATCATAACAAATTAGAATTCTGCCAGGAAATCTTGTACAAAGACATACAAATAGGGATATTATTCACTTTTGGACTTGCATAGGCTCTTGCGCTAATGGGATTTTGTATCATGCATGCCAGACATCAGTCTGCCGTCAGCAGCAAACGGAAGGCCACAGATACGCTGACGGCAGACCAACAGACCACTGCCATCGGGGGACCTTAACAGTTGTCAACACTCCTAAAATGAGTCCGCCATCGGCAGCCAATAGATGACCGAAGATACGCCAACGGCGGACTGACAGACGACTGCCACCAGCAGACCAACACAATATTGTCCTCCCACAATTGGCAGCCGACAGAGGGCCGAAGATACGCCAACTGCGGACCGGCAGACGACTGCCACCGGTGGACTAAAGCAATTGTCCGCCCGTCTGACATCGGTCCGCTGTTGGCAGCAGATAGAGGGTCGAAGATATGCCAACTACGGACCAGCAGACGGAAGGCCGCAGATACGCCAACGGCGGACCGACAGACCACTGCCACCGGCGGACCAGTTGTCAACCCTCCTAAAATCGGTCCGCCGTCGGCAGCCAATAGATGACCGAAGATACCCAACGGCGGACCGACAGACGACTGCCACCGGCGGACCTAAACAATTGTCCTCCCGCCGTTGGCAGCCAACAGAGGGCCGAATATATTCCAAACTGCAGATCTACACGTGCAGAATTCTCGAGATGGAATTCTGCACGTGTAGATCAGGGGAGTAGACTGGTGTCGTTCGCTCCATTGCACGTAAATGGAATGTAGACTGGACAGGATACTAGGGTAGAGTTAAATTCTTATGTATTTCCTTATATTATTTCGCAAAGCACTATGGGAGATTTGTCTCAGAATCCAAGTCATTTTGTATGTACTGAGATTTGGGTCGAAAATTTCTCGTTTTGTTGAAATCCGAAATGGGATTTGAATTTTGTTTCTTCTGAATGCTTCTTCACGACATCAGGAACACCAGGGTGAGTCATTGTGCCACAGATCGCTAAATAACAGTCATTTTAGGGGTGGGGAATTCTCAACAGATGATTTCCATATATATCTTCCTGTAGTTGCGATGATCGTAACCCTAGGTCTGACCAGGGACTGGGACCTTAGGGTTACGACAAAACTGGATAAAAAAAATGGGTACAACCTTTTTGGCCAACTCCTGAAGTACGTTTCCACTTAGTTTTCCACTTTCCAAAATCCAAACACAAAATCTGACTACATGGATCTGATTGGTACTTATCAATGAGTCATATAAAACCACTTTGAATATCGAAAGATCATTATATTCAGAAAAAATGACCCAAAACTTACCGAAGGTGTCGAGATTCCCTCCGTTTGCCGTCAGTCGGCCATTTTGAATAGTGCGCAGTGTGCCATCTCGACCAAATTACGTCATGCGCAATGCCGTTTTGGCTGTTCCACCTTTCAAACTCAAACTCGCAGCCCTATGGAGGGCTTGTATCACGTGCGTTGTATAGTGCTATACACGGCATATCGCATACAGTGTGTGAGCGTGTCTGTTCAATAAATCACAGGTTATTGAATTGACCAGAACCGTGCGCCGAAACTGCCGAATTAAGTTTATTTTCCGCCGCTCTTCTGATATGACAGGTGAAGAAAAACGTATACGGCGTGATTTGTTTCCGACAACCAACACAGGCCGACATCGAACACATGCGAAATCTAAATAAAAATAAAAATATTCTGATCGACCATCCTTCCAAAGTACTGTAAATCGTCGGCTGATCAGCTTATAAATCTTACTTGAATTTCAATTTCAGTATTCATTATTTTGTTCAATTGGCCAAGTAGAAACACTCTTTTCATAATTATACTGAATCTAAAAAAATTATCGTGAAATCCTTCCGAAACCAACCGACGATTGCATTAAAAAATTAAGACGTAAAAACATTGCCCACACCGCAGAGAAAGACAGCCTGGTATCCGCGTGCGTAATAGCCACAGTTTCAAAGCAAACGTGCACCAGCAAAAGTCTAAATCAGTACGTTACACACGTGCCGCGTGCTTGAAATGAAGTGTATATTGCGCTCGGTCGGAAGGCCTACCTTTTTGGATCGCGGCCGGCGTCGCTCCACCGTTACGGTCGGTGGCTCACAGCCGGCCGGCTCGGTACAGATTTCGCCGTGGGCTTGAAATGTTGCGCTCGGTCGGCACCTTTTTGGATCGCGGCCGGGTTCGTTACCGTATACGGCTCGGTACAGAACTACAGATTTGCAGTAAGAAATTGTGGTTTTTCCGCGATCCGCAGTGGAATATTCCAGTGATATTTTTAGGAATATGTCCTCACTGTCCTACCGGGTATGATCATTTTTGGTGTAATTGATGACCGGATATATTTTTCAGTCCAGCGTTAATTCCGACCAGTGCGCGATCTGTGATGAGGTGGATGACCTTTTTATTCTGTTTGATCATGGATTGGGTCGGCACCGAGTTTGTGACTTGCTAACATATTTTGACTGTTTGTGGGACCATTCATAAAGGAAATCATTTGATAATCTTAGCAATTTCCTTTAGTTCATGATGAAAGATTTGAATTGTCAGCGGCAGCTTGACATGGGCAAACAATGCGGACTTAAAAAAAACCTCCTCCATACTGTATACGATATGCGTGTACACGGTATATCATGCACAGCGCACGTGTTATTCTGGGAACACCCTCCATAGGGCTGCGAGTTTGAGTTTGAAAGGTGGGACAGCCAAAACGGCATTGCGCATGACGTAATTTGGTCGAGATGGCACTGCGCGCTATTCAAAATGGCCGACTGACGGCAAACGGAGGGAATCTCGACACCTTCGGTAAGTTTTGGGTCATTTTTTTCTGCAGAAAATGATCTTTCGATATTCAAAGTGGTTTTATATGACTCATTGATATAAGTACCAATCAGATCCATGTAGTCAGATTTTGTGTTTGGATTTTGGAAAGTGGAAAACTAAGTGGAAACGTACTTCAGGAGTTGGCCAAAAAGGTTGTAGGGGCCTACCCATTTTTTGTATCCAGTTTTCTCGTAACCCTAAGGTCCCAGTCCCCATGTCAGACCTAGGGTTACGATCATCGCAACTAATCTTCCTGTAGCCCTATATATCGTCCGGTCATGTGTTTTCACCCGACATGTGTTTTCGCTCCCCAAATTCAACTCCCGTTTACCGCGAGATCGTCCCAGATTCTTTGTGATCAGTATCCCTAAAGTGATGACTACACTCAGGGCTATCTCCAACATTCAGGATGTTAAGAATAAAGTTTTCAGTCGTGAGTGATACTCAAAAGTTAAAAACTATGTGATTTTGGGTGTATATTACTAATGCATTTTAAGGCTAATGTTCAAACGTTTATAAAAGACACAATCTGTGATCAAATATTCCAAACTAAACTGTCGTCTGCTCAAGCAACTTGCATTCTTCCGATGTCAGACAGCAGGTCATGTGACCCTTTTGCGATCTGGGTTTTTATGGCATGCCAATGAGACAAAAGTGTTAAAGTCTTTCTCTAATCGGAGTGACAGTGTTTTGTTTTTCTCCTTTAAATTTTTTTTTTTTAATATTCTGATGTATCCATGTTTAGGCCTCTCATAATGATGCCAGATATCAAGAAAAATGCTCTGATAATATTTCGCATCAAGATAAACAATTAGATTTAATTTTATTTGCCTTTAAATATGTCATGCATGATATTGTTGATAAATTATCTATAATTAACAATCTTGGAATCAAGACTGTTTTAGAACCTTTTTAAAATAAACTCAATTGACCCAGTAAAAAGAATCGAGTCAGGACAATATTCCAGCCGTTTTTGAGTGACTTGGTGCGCCATAGCTACCCCGATGTCAATGAACTTTGCCGCTCAGCCAAGGGGGTGAAAACACATGACGTCGCGTTTACATACCGGAATTGGTGTCCCTGTAAATGACGGACAATATTTTCAAAGAAAAGACTTGAACTTCGAGGATTTTTACAGATAATAATCTGGAAGTGTCCAGTTGAAAGGTGGGAGGAGTGATTTTCTGATATTCCATTTCGTTTCCATTTTTGAGAAACTTTCCTGTTATCAGAGCGAAAACCGATAACTGTACTGTACAGACTATGTACTGTACATGTTATAATGCACAGCACACAGTATCACATCGACAACCGAGCGAGACAAGTGAATGTTAAATCTTGAAAAATCGACCAAATATTCTCCAGAGCGGCCATTGCTGCTTAGAATAAAGTCCCCTCGACCAATAATGTATGGAAATTACAACTGACACTGCTTACCTTTCCATTTGGAGCCATTTTACGACTTCTTTGTAGCAAGTTTTACAGCAAACTCTTCACACACGTGACTTTATTGGAGGTACATGTAAACAAATACATGTAGTCTGGTGTCCAGGATTGTGAAGGCTATAGGATAATGCATAGTGAGCAGTCTGGTAACCGACATTCTGATACCTTTACATTGGTACTATATGGGGCCAATTTCATGGAGCTGCTAAGCACACACAGAATTGCTAAGCACAAAAATGTCTTGCCCAATAAAACAAACCACCATTAAAAATTCCGTTTGATGTTCAAGATCAGCGAACAACAGCCAAATAACAATCACAAGTGATACACGTACAATACATGGAAATCTGGTTGTAATTCTGTTTTTATTAAGACAGAAATTTCATGGTTAGCATTTTTAGAAAATTTGTTTTGTGCTAAGCAGGGCCGTGAAATCGGCCCAGATTAATTAATCCAGTAAAGTGTTCATATTATTTTCTTTTACGTTTTGAGCCCTAATATAATGCAAGCATGCCTCAATAAAACCACTGCATTCCTTGCAAGTGAACGCCATGTGTCGCCATTCTGAACCGATGTTGTTGTTCTGAAGTGCGCTGCAGAATGTCAGGAATGTAAACAATGTTTGTCGCCTGCCAAAGTGTAAATAATAGGGTCATGTCCCTTTGCCACAGGTTGCCGTTGCTAAGTAGTAAACAGTGTGATAGAGGGCAGCAGATAACTTAAGTGGTGTCCGATCACTGAATTATTTTATTTTTCTCGAAAGCACAAACAAAACTGCTCAATATAAAGTGTTTGCCGCCCTCTGACGGCGATTAATGACCAGTTAGCTTATATTAATATCTAACATCATTGTGCCTTATCCTTGGCTTGGGTGTAAATGGTATAAATTCTGTGTAATAAATGTTTTCACTGCTTTCAGTGGAATACTATGGCAGAGTCCTATAAAGGCAATATAAACACTTTTCGTGGAAGAGTATTATTCATTAGCAACATCCAAACAAAGGATCATTAATATAAAGGAAATGATGAATACCTGTAAGCACTGACACACAGACAAACACAAATTAATGCAAAATTGAATACATTCTATTATTTCACCACATTAAATGCTTCATTTATTTCAAAATATCCATCATTTAAAAATTAGTATTTGGGATCATTCTTTTCATAACTTATCTTGGGGTAACAATAACAATCCTTAGAGTTTGAGAGAAAACATTCATTCATGGATTTATATAATTAAAGAATATTTAAGTGCAGCAACACAAGTAGCAGATGAAGTTTCTGTTTAGTCAGGCTGTTAAATCTATGTGTGTGATTTCAACATCAAACTATTATTTTTTCAAATCATGTTATAAATAAATATTTAGGAATTAATATTAATACCTTCCTTCAACTCAAGTCTTGGTAAGGCATGGATTCTTCAAGGGTAACAAGGTTATTATCCAAACATTTTCAGCTTGCAATGGAAAGGTTAATTACTTATATCATTCTCAGTATTTGAATAATTCACCATATAAACGGTTACTGAAAATACAGTGGTATGACACTTGTCCATATTTCAAGCATTTCCTAACCTCAGTTTCTGTATAGTGGACTTGTGGTATTTTTATCATAAAAACATTTAACATCCATTTATTCACACTGATATAAGTGTTAATCATTGATCGATCCAAAGTGTTTGTATTTTTCTTCAATTTAGATACATTTTCTTTTTCATATTATTCAGTCAGAATTTTGAGACTTTTCTGAACATAATTATCATAAAACATAGTTTTCATCTAAAAACAAAATCTCAAAAAATCTTTTGAGTTCAAATTTCTTTTCCTTTTTAAAATAGCAATGAAATAGCATTATGGTAAGTTGGATCCATCATTGATTAATTTTAAGTAAAAACATTCATTAAAAGTGCTAAACATTAATAAACAATAAATTTAAATATCTAAATATTATGAAGATATGAACGTTTAAAGGGGCATTACATTTCTTTCAAAGGCTCAGACTATATACTTAAAATTTGTTCCTGACAGAATCTTTCTGCACTCATTGTAATGCAAACAGTAATGTAAGTTTTAATTATAAATTGATCATGATTTCCATTTTCAGCAAAGACGAATTACATAGTCTTGGACTTCAACCAACATTATTCAATTCCAAATTTTGATGTTTCAGTTTATACAGCATAAGTTGCATTGCTAATGTTGTTTCAGTGTGAAAAAATTCAGTAAGGGTGAGTGAATATACGTTTTCTTTAACACATCAATTATATATTAAATCTAAAAAAAAAGATATTAATGTGTGCCTAATTTTGATTAGCATTTTATAATTTCTTTCAGATAACAACAAAATTATTAATCATTGATGGATCCAAACTATAAGAGCCTTAATTTTTTCAGTTTATAAATCAATTTAAAATTTGCTTCCTTGTTAAGCTATGCCAAAAAATGTACATTTTATAGAATGTTCACTTTCATTTTCATTCTAAAGATGCTATCACATGAGCCATTTCAGATATTTGAACAATGACCCTCACAACACAACCTCCTACTGTAGCTTGCATTCCAATGTTTTGCTGTCTGAAGTTTAGTTCAAGAAGGCTGTGGTCACATGGTTTGCTCATCAAAGACACACCAAGAGATAGCATCTTGAAAACTTGGATCCATCATTGATTGAAAAGTGCCAAATGGCTATAAGCTTATTTTAATACATTTCATAAATTTATTCAAAGCTGATTGCCTACAATTTGAGAATGTACGTAATTAAATCATCACCTCACATCACCAACGGCATCACAATATTAAGACAATACTCAATACTCAAGTTTCCATATACCAATATTACACCATGTCTACTAACATTACAGATGTCATGTCTGTGCTTTTACATGTACATTGTACTTCATTTGTCTCCCAACATAGCTTCAGTAAATTCAAGATACTCAATATTTCCCAAATGTGATTGTCCTTAGTCTAGTTGTAGTATTATTATTTGTTTGTGTATGATGAAATGTTTATATTTGTACACGTTTATCATGTAAAAGCGAAGGCAGTACATCTCAGAGTACTTAAAGGTAGGGTACATTATTGATCAACATCAATAATATCATTGTTTAGTTTCAGTTTGAAAGCCAAATTTCTATTTGTTTTTCTTAAACCCCTGTACAGCAGTGGGGTAGGTGCATTTGTTATTAAAGCAAAATGACTTCAATGTATTTTCTCTCTTCAAAAATGACTTGATCAATGATGTACCACACCATTAAATAACTCTGTCACTAATACAGTTTTCTAATATTTTAATAATCATTCACTCATGAAAATATCACAGAACTCACACAATACATGATAAATAGTTCCATCTAGATTACATCACAATGTCAATTGATATTACAATGCTATTAAAATCAATTCTTGATATTTTGTGACCCACTCTGTGTGAACTAATCAGATTTAGCCAAATTTGTCAGTTCTGTCTGTTTGAACACAGAGAGAATCCATCAGAAATATTCTACAGAATTTCTTAACTGACATCTCAACAACACATTATGCCACAGGCTTCCTACATATACCATTTGAAATCTCCCAGTATACCCTTTGTGATCACATACATGTGCATATCTCAGTCTGTCAAATGAGCTGCTTATGACTCATTCTGACAGAGTGGGTCACAGATTCAAACACCTTTTTTAAATGTGCACTGTCACCAATATTACAATGCTAAAACAGTACTTGATAAACAGTATTTCAATACAGCTCTTAATACAGGCCAGTAGACAGGATTTGCAATTAGGTGCAACATTTGTCAGGTATCAGTGAAACAGCCGAGTCATTTTCAATTCCCTTGTATACAATTATCTTTATCTTCTCAAAAATCATTGTAAAAAAAACAAAACAATATTTTTTGTGAGATCCTTTGATCAGTTTTTTCAGCTGCCCTGATAAGCTGTGTATAAACTAATGGGATACCTTGTGGAATAGTCTGGGATACAGTAATTGTTTGAGGATTAAGATGGGGATCAATTTCTGTGTTTTTGTACAGAAACTTTGTAAGTTATTTTGTTTACAGGAATTCCCTGATTTTCATGCTGCATTCCTTCAGGGAATACACGCCCTTCCAGGTATACCATTGTACACCTTGCCAACTGCCTTCATTGGCATGATTGTAGTATTTGCCATTGAGGTGAGAGGCAAAGCAATTATTGAACCACCATGCACCTTCATTTAAATGTGCACAGTTACCAGCTGACCATGCATCAAAATCTTTATCTTTTGCAGAGAATTTGTGTGTATTGTGATTAACCATTGAATTACCTGCGGTACTCATAGCATTATATAAGCCAATATTGAGTGTATATTTCTCACCTATGATTTCAAACTGACCATATTCTGCCCATGCTGTGCCTCCCTCCCAATCCTCTAGATCTACTCTCAGCTCAAAGTTCCCATAAGTGGTCAAATTACGCAAATTATCATTACCTAACCAGAACTCACCAGACAAATCACCAAATCCAGATTGGTAGTCAGCCCAGTCACGGTAAAAGTCAACAGAGCCATCTTGACGCCTCTGAAATACTATCCAGCCTCCACCAGCAGTTGTCATGTCACAGTATACCTGTATGCCATCACTCATTCCAAGAGGATAGATGGTATAGATGCCATTATCAGGGTGACCAGCTTGAAGCAGCATCAGGCAGCTTTGGTACTCTACAGTGTCTGGTAATGACAGAAATGAAGTTTCATACTTATCATCAAAGTATGCACTTCCTTGTAGTTCAACAAAGATAGAAGTATTCATATTCCTACTAATGTTATTCATCTGGCAGTAGTGGTTATTCTTATGATAGTTAAACGATGCACAGTGAGGATCCATAGAGCAATCTCTTCCACATATCACTGCAGAAGATGTAGTCTTTGCTTGATATACATGATGCAGTAAAGCACGATTGTTGGCCTTGAAATAATTGGGAGTGAACCGAGTCAGACACTCCCCTTGACAGTTTCCTGCCATAAAAGTCATCAACAAGACTACAATGATGACTCTCATTCTGATGCTTGTAGTGATAGGTCAAGAGACTGCAATGTAGACTTGTACAGTGACTTAGATTCCTGTTAGTCTCCACTGGTTGTTAAGATGCTGCAACTCTTGTTGAGTTGATGAAGAGAAACTGAAAGCCAAACTGAACTCCAGATTACACAGTCAGATGAATACCACTCTCTGCAACCAGGTAATATGTCCTGCTTCCTATGTTGGGTTCATGTATATCACAGATTCACTGCTGTCTTGTGCAAGTTCCAATGTGAATAAACTGCAATGTGTTCAAACTTGAACCAGTCAGAAATCCTGAAAAAGATGAGTCAAAGATATTGAAATCTCTCTATTAGACTGTGTGCTGATGTACAGTATGAATATTGCTGTATCCTAGCTACAGGTTCTCTGGCTTTTAGTGATATGGACAACTGCAGAGTCAAGCCAAATATATAAAACTTTCATCAGTCAGGGGAGCAGGAAATGATGAGAGGCAGGCATGGTAGGCAATTAAGAGGCAATTACAAGAATTATAAGAGAAAAATCCATTAGGCAAAAAGCTGGCTATTGTCAGTTGGACAAAAGACGACTATTACCCAGCCATAGAACTGTACAGGGATTCATAATTGCACTGCTTTCACATCAAGGTTACTGTGTAATATTGAGATGATTTCCATAGTAGTCATCTCTGTACAGTGGCTCCATTGGCAGTTATTGGTGCAGTGCAAATGGAGGCTTGTATATGTTTTTGTGTTGTTAATGGAACTATCTTAATCCTCTTTTTGAAATAATTAGATGCAATCCATTATAGGCACCCTCTACTTATAGAGCTCTTTATACTTGCATTAGATTTATTACTTAAAGTTTGAATTAATTAACCACTGGCAGACTCAAGGTAAAAGCCAGGAGCTAGATATGATGAGAGGCAGGCATGGTAGGCCATTAAAGGAAAAATCAATCAGCCTTCTTGCTATTGTCATTTACCCAGCCATGCAACTACACAGGGCTTATAGATTGTACTGCATGTACATGTAGGTTGCATAGGAAGATTGGGATTCTTTCACAAGTAGTTTACCTTTGTACAATGTCAATGCCAGTGAAAATGGAGGCCTGTATGTCTCTGTGTATAATCTTAGTTATTGTAACTTGGAAAAATCCTCTTAATAAATGGCAGTGAGATTGAAACAAACATATTGAAATCTCCTATACACATATTGTTGCTACATACACACTAAGTGTTGTTACATGATTATGAATGTGGACCTAATACATGTGTGTACATGCACATATGTACTTCATTTGTTTATACATGACTGGTAGAGCCAAGCCTAGTGTTTTCACTAGTGACTGGAGCTGCATATGATGAGAGATAGGCATGATACATGTAACCAATTAACCAAGACAAATGAACCTCCTTACCATTGTCAGTCAGAGACAAGATGATTTTTAATCACTTATGCAACTGTGCAGGGATTTCATGTTGTAATGAGTTCATAGCAAGGTTACTGTAGAAGATTAAGATTGTTAGTAAAATTGCCTGCATCTGTGTAATGGCTGCCTTGGCAGTTGAAGGGATTGATGAAATTGGAGGACATGGACCCTAACCCTGGTACTATTCTCTAAGAACCCTGTCAAATAGACAGAGTGTAATACATTGAGTGTTGATCTAATACATGTTAATATTAGGAGCAAGTATCTACAATGATATACATTGCTCAATGCATCAGATTACATAGGTAGAGTCTGTTGAACTGTGCAGTGAATTAATACTACAACATGCAACATAATATAACAACCTGTAACAATGTTGATTTTGACTGCTGGTACATTGATACACTCAACAATGATGAGATTGATTATGGTTTGATTTGTAACTGTTATAATAATACAGTGAAATTAAACCAATGATTCTATGTGCACATTTGCCTATACACAGTTCTGCTATATAAACCGTGTACATGTATTAATCAGCCTTATACACAACTGCCATATTCCAGCATATTATAAGACTTTCATCAGTTAGGGAACTGTAAATGGTGAAAGGCAGGCATGGTAGCCAATTAGGAGAAAATCAATATGCCTCCTTGGCAATGCTAGACACAAGAAGGATGATTATAATTATCTGCACTTGCAACTGTAGGTCTACAGGGATTGATCATTGTACTGGATTCAGGTTAGGGTTTCTGCTGCATGTGCAGAAAATTGCCCAAATAATCTGCATATAATTGTAATTAATGGTCATAGGTGTAAATGATATTATATCATCTAGTCATTGTATGTGTTATATGGAGTTACAATAGAGGCAAGGAATATGAGACTGTTGTATAGAATCTCATATTCACTCATTGATATCAAATACATGTTGTATTGAACTGTGTATCAGTTATACTGTATATCTACATGTAATATATCAATACCATTACCATGTATGATATTGAATTCACAGTCAGTGGTCTTAGTCTCAGCCTTGCTGATCCCGTTACATGTTCTTATAACATGTTGATTTGTAGTCTTGGTCCAAGACTGTAAAGCTCGATAACGGACCCCATCGTGCCACTGCGGCCTCTTGTGACTTCATTTGACCCAGCTGCTTGCATTACAGTCTTGGGCATTTGCTATGAATTGTTTAACTTTTTCTTTATTTTTCCTTCGGATTTCCGGAGGAACCAATCAGCGCCCGCAAAAATCCAGTTGAACTGGTATCTAATGAATATGGATGACCTGTAACGAATGACCTTCGTGTACCATGATAATGCAGTATCGTACATGACTAGTACTGTACTATGCTTCGGTGTCGATCGTGGGATCGGGAATAGTCACGGTGCGCTGTGGTATTGTCATGGGGAATTGAAATAATGTCTGCGTTGCCTACTGCTTGCTATAGTTGTCATGATAGTACCGGGGTACTTACTATTCATCGCATAGTCGAACATGCCTGATGCACGAGGGCATTGAACACTGTTACTATACATGTACACACGATCTATTTCTATTATGGTAAATATTACAACATGAAAGTTGGTGGTACACACACATTAATTGTGGGTGCGTAATTAACTCTAGCTTTCCACAAACGAGACACTAGCTACTGCATGGATTTGAATGTAGCCGCCATATATATGTTGTGTCTGCGATTCAACAAGCACGGAATCATGCAGCTCAGACTGTTTTATAAACCACGCGCTGGGACAATAGATTATTATTTTTTTTAGATATAAGTTTTTTCATAATGTCTATGGCCCAGACTGTCTGGACGCGGACTGTCTCACGTTTGTTTACATTTCAGCGGCTCCAACCGTGACGCTCCCATGGCCCGCTTGGCATCCTATTTTGCATTTCAACGTAAATCATGAATATTCATAATAAGGTATATAATTGGCATACGAAGGCCACGCCTCGGTTTATAGCAAATGCCCAAGACTGTAATGCGAGCAGCTGGGTCAAATGAAGTCACGAGAGGGCGCAGTGGCACGATGGGCTCCGTTATCGAGCTTTACAGTCTTGGACCAAGACTAGTTGCTTTGCTGATGAATGTGGCCTTTTGTTAATATGGCCACATTTTCCTCTTGTTTTTGTACAGTCACAATGTCTATGGGAATTGATGAACCATAAATTATCTTCACAATAATACATTATTCACTCAGCATTGGTTAACATTTGCAGAAGCACTCCATGCCTAAAAGAGAAGAGCATTACATTCAAATTACTTTCTACAGTTAAGCAAACTTTCTTCAAGATTTTTCTAATTGATGGAATTTTTAGTACTGTTTATGACTGAGAAAAGTAGGCACAGTCTTACCAACTTTTGCAGCAGGTCACTGAGTTCTATGCCTGTGCACCATTACTCATTAGCTTGTTGTTACATGAACCAATGCCCTTAGGCCAGCATTCACTCTCCATTCCTATAAGAGAAAGCAAATTACACTTCACTGTTACCAATCTCACATTTACTGTTGGGATTTCCATTTGGATACATGTCAGTAAGGGGAGACACGAAAAAGATTTTACTCGGCGCGCCGCGGCCCGCCGCACTGCGCCGCGGGTCGGCGGGCCGCGGTAGGCCGATCCCGCAGTGCGCCGCGCGGATTAGATTCCTGCATAACAAAAGGTGAAATTTGCACTAATCCCTACACGGTTCAATGCATAGGCAAGTACTCCGGCCAGCCGCGGCGCGCCGACAGACTTACAAAGCAGCTAAAAACTATAAGGTATAACCCAGGACAAGAATCTTTTAGAAACATTCTTTGGAAAAGAAATGTAGGCTACTTCAATAATAACTAATATTGAGCGACGATCTTCCGTACCCAATTAGAAAAAAAAACCCACAGATGTTTAGGAAACTCGTTTGAGTCTTAATTCACGCAAGGATTCGCTAAATTTCCACGTATAGAAAATTCCCCTTTGGATGTTATATATACGGATACGAACCATTGATAAAGTATTCACGCAATCTCTGAGGTATGTGGATTCGCTATACATGTACATGTATATGGTCGGTCAAGCAAACGTATTTATGGGGTTGCTTGGTGTAGTCTGATCTCAGCCAATCAGAAAATTACTGTTGGCAGCAAACTTACGACGATTGTTTTGTCCAATCAGTGTGAGCGTTATATGAATCTATGTGGCCTACATAACACTTCCTGTCTAGCTAGCTGTGATCGCAGCGTGTCCGGTTATTGGGCATTTTTCCAGCGTCCATCGGACGATAAAATTAAATGGCCTATTTGTGTTTCCCTCTAATTTTGCTAGCATCCCGCGTATCTTTACAAAATGGAATTACTGCCAAAACAACAAAACAGAAATGATATTTATCGACGGCAATTGCCATTGAGAAATGTCGAGGTACACATCATAATTACGAGTTTAAAGGTACAGTAAAAAGGATTGGTAACATACCCAAATGGAAATGTTCACATACTTACCTACAACTTTCAAGAAATTTGTGGGTAGCCGTGTCAGTCCATCGAAATGATGAAGAAAATATGAATGATGTGAAGATGATGGTGTTAGTAGAAGCATACCAATTCGGCGAACGCAGGTAGCCAAAGTGTGTTTATTTTACATCAAGGCCTACTTTGTATTATTAATTAATAATAATTTATTTTAAACATCTTTATCATCCGAGACCACAATTAAAACTGAAAGCAAGAAAAATAGGAAAAAGGTAAGAAATAAATAATGATCACCGTGGCACCGCTTTATTTTCACCAGCACTGATATTAATTAAAACTGCAGTAAAACCATACCTATGTAAAATGTATTCTTTTTGTCTCCGAGCTGTTTCAGGACCAACAACGATCAAACCAAAGAAAGTGTTTTGAAAATGGGCCATTTAAGATGCAAGCAACTGAGTAATGCTGCAAACGTGAGAAATCTTGGATGAAAGAGGATACGGCTTTTTAATATTATTATGAAATCGTGAAATAAACCAACGGGGTTTTACCGCCAAGCGGGATCCAAATCTGCGACCTCCAAAATACCTTTATTACTGGTACTCGATAATACAATAGGTCGTACCAACTGAGCCCAGGGGATATCCAGAATAAGTTGGTTTCAAATTTTAAAAATGTTAACAGTAATACATATCTGCTTAAAAATTACACCATTTCAAAGTTCATACTTTTCACATATTGTTCTATGATGGATGGTCATCCACGTAGCATATACATGTATCCAACTACGTCGGTAATGATGCGTCTCACTTCACAAAAAATAAAAGTCATTGATATCGATTCATGTCATTTCCCTTCCGCTGGTGCTACCTTGTCAACTTCGGCTTGTCATCTGCAAAACCGAAAACAGCAATGAAATAAAAAAATTATTTACAAATCGGTTTATTGAAAAGTTTGCATGATGTTGACTAAAGTTAGTAGTACATGTATTGTAGTAAAGGTCATATGTACGAGTATCAAAGTTTTACAATGTACATAACTGGGTCATTGTCAGGCATAATATTTAGGAATCCATGAGAAAAGAGAAGATTGATATTCATGTCTACAAACACTCACCCCGAGGCCCGAGATATTTTTGGCGATGTAGTCTTACTATACCCATGGAGGAATTTCCCTCCCCCTATACCGATCGATGTGCATGTGTTGTGCGTATTATTAGTTTCCGTTCACGCCGATGAAATGAAGATTTATCCCTGGTATTTAGCTATCTCATCTTATAAGATAGATTTACTTTTAAACCATGAGATAAATGGTTGTTCATTTCGTTTTTATCACGCGGTATTAAGCATACCGCGCTGGTAGTCTTGACTGCACGTGCTGCGTTGTGTGCACTTGCCACAGAGTTTTATCTGTCGTGTTCCCGGCATTAGTATTACTGTACCAAACACTATAATCGCAACAACAACCCGGGTAGCTGACTAAAATACGACATCGCGCTCGTAGAGATTGCGTGCTCACGGGGAAGTCCCAAATTGCACACGATGACTCACGGGATCGGGGAGCCAATGGAAAAATTGCTTGCGCTTCGTCTTGGGTGTTGACCAATCAACGGAAGCATTGCATAGACTGAAACGCTACTCATTGGTTGGTACGGTTAGTCAGCCTATGTCTTACTCTGAACCACGATACCGGCGAACGACGTTTGTAAAATGAAAACCGAAATAATTGCCGAGGCCTGAAAATGGTACGAAGACAATAATATCAGGAATCTACTAACGGAATACAACATGAATACTAGTTTAGATTACATAATCGAGCAAAGTCATTTGTCGGCCGTGATTAAAAACAAAATTAATCGGCGAACAATCTCGATCGTTATAACTTCGTACGTGAAGGTAGGACACTTGAATCGAATTAGTTAAACATCACGAAATCAGTTTTCATTTTGATTTTTTCCCGATCGTCAGAAATTCATGAATAAAGAATTCTTTGTCAGATCTCCAGAAATTCCAAGTCGTCTCATGCATTTTGTGTGTACAATGGCATGAATCACAAGGCATGGTCTCGCCTCAGTTCACACACACATGCGGCGCGCCGCGTCCCGCCCCGTGTGTGAGAGGCGAAGTGGGGCATTCTTCGTACGTATTAACATAACAACGGAGGTGGCACAATAGGCAAAGTTAATGAGCTGGAGTCTTGTCTGGGCGCCGCACTGCGCCGCGGTTGAGGGGAAAATTGCAGCTTTGAAATTTGCGCCGCAAAGCGCCGCGGCGCGCCGCGGCGGGCCGAGTAAAATCTTTTTCGTGTCTCCCCTAAGCTATAAGGTTTATGGAAAGTTGGCAGGGTTTGAGGTCTGAGACGTCAGTCACAATTTGCAATGAAGACGAGGTGCAACTTGGGCTAAGACTTCAGAGTGAATGCATTATATGACATCTCAACATGGGTCAATGTTCCAAATAGTTTGGCCGTAGTTGCGGAAAACCTACATGTAACAAATGGCATTACGATTATTTTCACTTCTTAAACAACTTGTTCCAAAATGTGATTTGTGACTTTAAGCAAATGTGAGTCCTTGAAACCATAGATTGAACAAATTTTGACAATATTCCTGTGTTAAAAATTCATATTCTTGGTCTTTCCTGCTTGTTGCGAACTTGCAAACAGCCTGTCAGACGTGTCATGCCATTTTGTCCCAAACTAGGCCTACTGAAAGGTTTTGCCCCCAAAAAGTCAAAGCCCTGCCCTCTTTGAGTTTCAAACAATTTCCACTTTTTTTTCAAGAGGAATTCACAAAAAATGTATTTATTAGGGGAGTTGCTTGACCATGTTTACAGTAGAAGCTATTTATGTCTGAAAATAATCGTAATGGAGAAATGTCTGCAAGTGCCTAACAAACACTGTACTGTACAGACTATGTACTGTACATGTGGCGATTGTGGGTTGACGGGATCCCACAACACATTGATTTTTTTGGCTCTGAACTAACTTCTACTCCTCAAAAATGATACTTTTCACTTTGAGCAAATGTTCGTGGGTCCTTAAAAGCCTAGATTGAAGAAATTTGTTAAACATTTCAGGGTTAAAATTCAATTTTCTTACGCGCTTCTTGTAAACTTTAAAACAGGCCGTCTGATCGCGTGAGGCCATTTTGTCTGGTCTGGTTAGTCTAGTGCCCAGACCCAGCATATCAAGAGTCCTCAAAATGTCAGAGTGGAAACCAGACTATTCTCGTGTGCGGCCGTCCGTGCAGCGGTGAAATGTTACAATCTTGGTTACCGTTTTTACCCCATAATTTCCCTCAAAAATCAAAGCCCTGCCCTCTTTCAAAAAAATTAACCTTGGTAATATAGAGGAGAAGACCAACAAAGTATATGTAGGTAAGTTACTTTTCAAAAAGAAGTTTCCTTTCCTTTATAGTTTTAGGACCCGTAAAGCTACAATCCCCGTACATGTTATATGCACAGCACACACTAACACAGTATAGTACTAGTATCACATCGACAACCGAGCGAGACAAGTGAATGTTTAATCTTGAAAAATCGACCAAATATTCTCCAGAGCGGCCATTGCTGCTTAGAATAAAGTCCCCTCAACCAATAGTTTATGGAAATTACAACTGACACTGCTTACCTTTCCATTTGGAGCCATTTTACGACTTCTTTGTAGCAAGTTTTACAGCAAACTCTTCACACGTGTACGTGACTTTATTGGAGGTAAACAAATACATGTAGTCTGGTGTCCAGGATTGTGAAGGCTATAGGATAATGCATAGTGAGCAGTCTGGTAACCGACATTCTGATATCTTTACATTGGTACTATGGGGCCAATTTCATGGAGCTGCTAAGCACACACAGAATTGCTAAGCACAAAAATGTCTTGCCCAATAAAACAAACCACCATTAAAAATTCCGTTTGATATTCATGATCAGCGAACAACAGCCAAATAACAATCACATGTGATACACAAAACATGACAATTTGGTTGTTAATCCTGTTTTTATTCAGACAGAAATTTCATAGTAAGCAAATTAATTTTGTGTGCTAAGCATGGGCCATGAAATTGGCCAAAAATGAATCAATCCAGTAAAGTGTTCATAATTATTTTCTTTTTCGTTTTGAGCCCTAATGCATGCCTCAATAAAACCACTGCACTCCTTGCAAGTGAACGCCATGTGTCGCCATTCTGAACAATGTTGTTGTTCTGAAGTGCGCTGCAGAATGTCAGGAATGTGAACAATGTTTGTCGCGTGCCAAAGTGTAAATAATAGGGTCATGTCCCTTTGACACAGGTTGCATTTGCTAAGTAGCAAACAGTGTGATAGAGGGCAGCAGATAACTTAAGTGGTGTCAGATCACTGAATTATTTTATTTTTCTCGAAAGCACAAACAAAACTGCTGAATATAAAGTGTTTGCCGCCCTCTGACGGCGATTAATGACCAGTTAGCTTATATTAATATCTAACATCCTTGTGCCTTGTCCTTGGCTTGGGTGTAAAGGGTATAAATTCTGTGCAATAAATGTTTTACTGTTTTCATCGGAATACTATGGCAGAGTCCTATAAAGGCAATATAAGCACTTTTCATGGAAGAGTACATGTGTATTTTTCATTAGCAACATCCAAACAAAGGGTCATGAATATAAAGGAAATGATGAATACCTGTATGCACTGACACACAGACAAACACAAATGAAGGCAAAATTGAATACATTCTATTATTCCACCACATTAAATGCTTATTTATTTCAAAATATCCATCATTTTACAAACTAGTATTTGGGATCATTCTTTTCATGACTTATCTTGGGGTAACAATAACAATCCTTAAAGTTTGAGAGAAAACCTTCATTCATGGATTTATATAATTAAAGAATATTTAAGTACAACAACACAAGTAGCAGATGAAGTTGCTGTTTAGTCAGGTTGTTCAATCTATGTGTTTGATTTCAACTATAACTATTTTCAAATCATGTTATAAATGAATATTAAGGAATGTTAATATATTGAATATTAAATATATTGAATATTAATACCTTCCTTCAACTCAAGACTTGGTAAGGCATGGAATCTTCAAGGGTAACAAGGTTATTATCCTAACATTTTCAGCTTGCAATGGAAAGGTTAATAACTGATATCATTCTAATAATTCAACATATAAAAGGTTACTGGTAATACAGTGGTATGACACTTGTCGATATTTCAAGCATTTCCTAACCTCAGTTTCTGTATAGTGGACTTGTGGTATTTATATTATAAAAACATTTAACATCCATTTATTCACACTGATATAAGTGTTCATCATTGATCGATCCATAGTGTTTGTATTTTTCTTCAATTTAGATTTTCTTTTTCATATTATTCAAATAGAATTGTGACACTTTTCTGAACATAATTATCATAAAACATAGTTTTTATCTACTGAAAAAAATGCTATCTTTTGATTTCAAATTTCTTTTCATTTTTAAAATAGGAATGAAATAGCATATGGTAAGTTGGATCCATCACTGATTAACTTTAAGTAAAAATATTCATTAAAAGTGCTAAACATTTATAAACAATAAATTTAAATATCTAAAAATTATTAAAATATGAACGTTTAAAGGGGCATTATAATTTGTAAAACCTTTCAAAGGCTCAGACTATTAACTTTAAATTTGGTCTTGGCAGAATCTTTCTGCACTCATTGTAACACAAACAGTAATGTACATTTCAATTATAAATTGCTCATGATTTCCATTTTCAGCAAAGACAAATTACATAGTCTTGGACTTGAACATTATTCAATTATAAATTTAGATGTTTCAGTTTATACAGCATATGTTAAATAAGTTTCATTGTTTATGTTGTTTCAGTTTGAAAAAAATATTCAGTAAGGGTCAGTGAATATAAGTTTTCTATAGCACATCAATTATATACTAAATCTAGAAAAAGGTCAAGATATATTAAATTTGTGCCTAATTCTAATCATCATTTCAGAAGTGTGGAAAACATTCAAATATTAAAAATCACTTTTAAGTACAATTTTTTTTTTCAAAATAACAACAAAATTATCAATCATTGACGGATCCAAACTATAAGAGCCTTAATTGTTTCAGTTCATAAATCAATTCAAAATTTGCTTCCTTGTTAAGCTATGCCAAACAATGTATATTTTAAAGAATTTTCACATTCATTTTCATTCTAAAGATGCTATCACATGAGCCATTTCAGATATTTCAACATTGACCCTCACAACACAACCTCCTACTGTAGCTTGCATTCCAATGTTTTGCTGTCTGAAGTTTAGTTCAAGAAGGCTGTGGTCACATGGTTTGCTCATCAAAGACACACCAAGAGATAGCATCTTGAAAACTTGGATCCATCATTGATTGAAAAGTGCCAAATGGCTATTAGCTTATTTTAATACATTTCATAAATTTCTTCAAAGCTAATTGCCTACAATTTGAGAATGTACGTAATTAAATCATCACCTCACATCACCAATGACATCACAATATTAAGACAATACTCAAGTAACAGTTTCCATATACCAATGTTACGCCATGTCTACTAACATTACATATGTCATGTCTGTGCTTTTACATGTACATTACTTCATTTGTCTCCCAACATAGCTTCAGTAAATTCAAGATATTCAATATTTCCCAAATGTGATTGGCCTTAGTCTAGTTGTAGTATTATTATTAGTTTGTGTATGCTGAAATGTATGGATATATTTGTCCACCCAAATATCATGTAAAAGCAAAGGCAGTACATCTCAGAGTACTTAAAGGTAGGGTACATTATTTATCAACATCAATAATATCATTGTTTAGTTTCAGTTTGAAAGCCAAATTTCTATTTGTTTTCCTTACACCCCTGTACAGCAATGGGGTAGGTGCATTTGTTTTTAAAACAAAATGACTTCAATGTATTTTCTCTCTTCAAAAATGACTTGATCAATGATGTACCATACCATTAAATAACTCTGACACTAATACAGTTTTCTAATATTTCAATAATCATTCACTCATGAAAAATATCACACAACTTACACAATACATGATAAATAGTTCCATCTAGATTACATCACAATGTCAATTGATATTACAATGCTATTAAAATCAATTCTTGATATTTTGTGACCCACTCTGTGTGAACTAATCAGATTTAACCAAATTTGTCAGTTCTGTCTGTTGAACACAGAGAGAATCCATCTGAAATATTCAACAGAATTTCTTAACTGATATCTAAACAACGCATTATGCCACACGCTTCCTACATATACCATTTGAAATCTCCCAGTATACCCTTTGTGATCACATACATGTGCATATCTCAGTCTGTCAAATATGCTGCTTATGACTCATTCTGACAGAGTGGGTCACAGATCATGTTCATCAACAATTTGTCAAACTATGTCTATCTAGATTAAATTGCACTGTCACCAATATTACAACGCTAAAATAGTACATGATAAATAGTATTTCAATACAGCTCTTAATACAGGTCAGTAGACAGGATTTGCAATTAGGTGCAACATTTGTCAGGTATCAGTAAAACAGCTGAGTCATTTTACTCAAATGATTATGCATACTTTGATGACTTAGGCATTATTAAACACATTTGTTTCAGCAAGTGACACAGAGATAGGTTTCATTTCATCAATTTATGAAACTGATTTTAGCCATGTGCCTCAGTGTGTGTGCCTGTCAATTTGTCAGTTTGTGAAACCAGAAAACAAAAGCAACTCTGCAAATGTATGCACCCAATCAGTCTAATAACTACAGTAGCCATATGAAGGTTAATAAAGCCTTGTACATTGATAATGATATACATGAAGGTACTAACATGCAAACACAAAAACAGTCACTATTAAATAAAATGTAATACAAATGTGCACATTACATGCATAAGTGCCAGGGTTGATCTGGTTAAGGACAGACATCATGTCTCCCATACATTATTCATTCATTAGTGCCCCAACATGTGAAAATCATGTCCTTATAGACATCTCCCGATTACACAGCAATTATTCATGGTCACATGTCAAAGAAGAATTAGGTCTCAGATGTAATCAGTCCAGTGCAAGAATAAATAGAGGCTTATGGACACTGATATCTACTCAATTTTAAACAATTTTCTTTATCTTCTCATGAAATCATTGGCATGGCCCCTTAGAAACGCATTTTTACAGATAAAAAAAGAAAAACTAATTATTTATGTGAGATATTTTGACCAGTTTATTCAGCTGCCCTGGGTAGCTGTTTACAAACTATAAAAACTGTTTCACCCTGTGAAACTGTCTCACATACATGTAATTGTTTGAGGATTAGAATGGGGATCAATTTCTGTGTTTTGAACAGAAACATTGTACGTTAATTTGTTTACAGGACTTCCCTGATTTTCATGCTGCATTCCTTCATGGAATACGTCCCCTTCCATTGCAACCATTGTACACCTTGGTAACTGCCTTCATTGGCCTGATTGTAGTATTTGCCATTGAGATGAGAGTCAAAGCAATATCTGAACCACCATGCACCTTCATATCCCTGTGCACAGTTTACACCTGAGGCATCATTATCTTTTTGCCTAGTTGAGAAAAATTGAGCATTTTGCGTTGCCATCGCGTCACCTGCCGTACTCGTAGCATTATATGAGCCAATATTGAGTTGGTATTTCTCACCTATGATTTCAAACTGACCATATTCTGCCCATGCTGTGCCTCCCTCCCAATCCTCTAGATCTACTCTCAGCTCAAAATTCCCATAAGTAGTCAAATTACGCAAATTATTGTTACCCAACCAAAACTCACCGCACAGGTTGCCAAATCCAGATTGGTAGTCAGCCCAGTCACGGTAAAAGTCAACAGAGCCATCTTGACGCCTCTGAAATACTATCCAGCCTCCACCAGCAGTTGACATGTCACAGTATACCTGTATGCCATCACTCATTCCAAGAGGATAGATGATATAGATGCCATTGTCATGGTGACCAGCTTGAAGCAACATCAGGCAGCTTTGGTACTTGGCATGTAAAGATGCTGCAAATAATGGTGTTTCATAGTTATTGTCAAAGTAGGCACTTCCTTGTAGTTCAACAAAGTTGCAAGCATCCATATTCCTACTAATGTTATTCATCTGGCAGTAGTGGTTACTCTCATGATAGTTGAATGATGTACAATGTTGATCTATGGAGCAATCTCTACCACATATCACTGCAGAAGATGTAGTCTTTGCTTGAAATACATGATGCAGTAAAGCACGATTGTTGGCCTTGTAATAATTGGGAGTGAACCGAGTCAGACACTCCCCTTGACAGTTTCCTGCCATTACAGTCAGCAGCAAGTAAGCAATGACAACTCTCATCTTGAAGGTCAGCAACAGCACAGTGGTTTGAATTGGATATTTGATGTCTGAACACTGTCTGTCAATCAGAAAGATTACAATTTAGGATGCTTCTTCAGCGTTGTTTGAAACCAGCTTCACAGCAAGTGTCTATTCCTCCAGACAACAGTTGGTCATCAATCCTGTCATGGACTTTCACTGTCTGCACACTCTCTGAATTATCTGCTGAGAAGTGACTATATAACCCATTTGTCAAATAGTATATACGTGGGAAGTCCGAGTCACTGCAGAAAATGAACCAATCACAGCTTCATTCCAGTGATGTAATGAATATTCATATCTGCAGCAGATAAAGCCAATAGCAAGTCATTGGGTTCCTATTGGTAACCTGGTGTATAGCACTGGCTAATAGAGGTTGTGCATGGAAATGAATGAGTGAAGTTTGCCTCATTTTGTTGTGGCAGATTCAGTAGTAATTAGGTGTATTACTCTATCATACAGAGATACATAGCTACATGAGCTATAATGATATTAAGCAGGATGGTTAATAGTTAGGCAATATGGCCCAGAGTCTCAATATTTACTCATCAAGTACAGTGTTTCAATTCTGCCTGGATAAAATATTTCATTTCATGAATGATTTGCAGCACAGTGACTAACAATAAATCAATAGAAAAGACCCATGTCATGTAGTATGATAATGACCACAAAGCAAACAGTTTGACATGTACTTATAGTCATCTTGGTTTTGTTTAAAGTCTACCTTTTAGCATAGAAACATGGAAAAACCATATTCCACTCCGGTTTAGAAAGCTTTTTATCAGTGTATTTCTGCCTAAGCCTTTAAAATGTTTGACAAGTATTTTGCATAAAGCTATCAGAAACTTTAAGCAGCATGGTATACAGTCATTAAAGAAGGGGGCGGGGGTAATGCGGGGGGGGGGGGGGGGGTGGTTAAGGGAAAATGGGAAGGGAGGAGGAAAACATACTGGAGGACAAAGAAAGGATGTAAAAGTGAACTTATAGATATTATTATACATTGTACTTTGGGGCAATTCCACGATAACACCGTGACACTTTGGAGTATATTTTCACTCTTCAAATGTAAATAGCAAACTAAATGTAAGCCTAGAGAACAAACTTTCACTGTGTATCTATTACTATCATCACAGGAAACATAAAAAAGGAAAAATTTAATGAAACTTCATAATAATTAATAAGTTATGAATGATTAATTAGTACCGTAACACCGTGACCCAAAATGGACATGCATTTTTTCACACTTTGTTTACTAAACAAACTCTGTGAAGTTAAAGAACATTTTGAAAAGAGTTTATGTTGATTGGATGTAGCTGAGACTAAGTAATAATAATCAAGTACAATCGAAAAAAAAAAATTATTGACTGGACAATTATGACATAGATTATGAATATATGTACTGTAACACCGTGACTGTAACGCCGTGACTTCTGAATTGCATGTACTAAACATATGGAGAATCTTTTTGTCATACTTGCAACTCATAATATTTCTCCTGTGGGTGGTATGTAGCAACCATTTATAATGAGTGTTCAACATCATAGTGTAACACTTCAAGATCAAACAAAACATTATAAAAAATCATAACAGATTAACAAAAACAATAAGATAAGTGAAACTATACACAGTAACACCGTGACACTTCCATACATTTACACATGATATTCAGGAATACTGTACATTTCACGAGGTTTTAAGATATTATTTCCTCCAAGTTGTTTTTAGGGGTGATTTTCCCAAGTTTTGCCTGCTTTCCCACTTGTCAGCATTACAAATGACAAAATATGTCTGTAAAGATGGGTAAACATTTTGCATTTTTGGACTGTAGTGCATTGCAGGGGACCCCCCCCCCCCCCTTTTCTTTGTCAGATGCAATAGGTTTGGAAACGAGTGCTGATTGGCTCACCCATTTCTCAGGGTTGACACTTGTTTCTGTCTGGTTGTTCTCTTAATATGTTTTATTTTTCCATTTTTATTTCTCCCCCTCTTTTCCTTCACCTGGGCACCTCCACCCCACTCTGCCCTCCATTGTCTTACACTGGTGCCAGTATATACAGTTGATATTTTGAAGTTACTTGTATTTAAGTGCCTTTGGCTTGGCCCTTCTGTCTATTGTAAAACAATTCTTAAAACATCAAGCCTCCAACACATGGTCACTCCAACAAAAGTCATTTCCATTCATTTTCTTTGTTATTGCAATGCAAGTCACTGTGTTACAGTCACGGTGTTACAGTTACTGTAACACCGTGACAGGTTTTTAACACTCTTTAATTAATTAACAAAATGACTGATCATCATTTTAGTACTTGTATATGGTACTTATTTGTGGTCATGATTTGGATAATCAAAATCATTCCTTCTGTGTTTGTACTTTTCATATAATATCAAAAAGATTCGTTTTTACTGTAACACCGTGACAAGTAATTACAATAAATTAAATATTCACTGAAGCACGACAAATTGAAATTATTGAACTTTTGATCAATTTATTATGACAGTCAACCCTAAAACTCTGAAAATAAATTGAAAGTTTGCACTTTCTTTTTTAATTTCTCTTGCCACATCCATTTAACATCAATGTATTTTTTAATATTTAATTTAAATTTTAGTATGCTGATTTCATTTGCATATTTAGACATGTTGATTATGTTATTTTTGAATGCAATGATTATTTTTGAAAAATTCAATCTTTTAGCATTAATTTGATACCAAAACCATTAAGATCTGACGAGTTTGAAAATTTGATGGTCATGTCCACTTTATCGTGGAATTGCCCTTTGGTATCATACCGAAACAGAAATCTTCATAGATTTACTGTTATACTTTATACATGATAGATAGTGGGTAGATAGATGTATGGGTTATTTCAAACCCACCAGGAAAAACTTTAGGCTATTCTCATCAATGGTCCAGATAAAGTTGTCCCAAAAAGGCAAACCTTGAAAGTTCAGTTGTGGAACAGTTTTGATGAATTGTAGACAACTTTATGTTATGTAATGATTAGCAATACATGTACCTTCCATGAGAAATTGGTCAGTAGTCAGACATGGTCAGACATATTGTCTACACCACTAGGACCAGATGACAAGTAATGGCCCTAATACCCACTGTACCTACTTCCTGACAGTCCAACTTTATGGACCTGTTGATGACTGACATGTCTTGCACATGTCTAGCTGGTATCTCAGATGCTTATTAATCTTTGTACATACTCCGCCATGATATAACCAATTCCTTTGTTCAGTGTTCTTATATAAATGACCAGCCCTCCAAGTAGAGTTGGAGATGTTGTTGAGCCCTGATCATGAGTGGTTCAATAAATCTATATACTGTTCGATTCTGTAATACTCTGCGTTAGTCACTTGAATTGTCTCTTTACTTGTTAACTGTATGATGGATCCCGTGGGTTCAAAATACTGAATAAACCCCACAAAACAGTAGGTCAATTATTCATGTTATTTAGCAAAATTTCTGCCTAGTCACATTTTGACCAATTAAAAAGTATCCATATAGTTCAGAAACCCTGCATAATATTAGCCTTGCATGTGATATTTGTGACAGCCATGGTGACGGCCGGGGCAGGGGACCGGTGGTGGGGCTTGGGAGCCCAAAATTACTCGCTGTCGTGCAAGTTGAGCATGAAGCTGCTGAGCAGGGTTGATCAAGGAGCACTCGCCAGGCACAGGCTAGGACTCCATGGGGCTTTTTTGTGAAAATAACTCCATGCTTTGCTAGCAACAATTTTCTGAACCCAGATTTCTTCTGTAAAAGAGCAGACTCGTCAAATGGGCCCTCTGGGAAATTTTCTCTGCCTTGGACAATTTTAATATGTATTGCTGACAAATGGGAACTGGAAAAAGGAGAAGGAAGAAAAACCCTTCCAAGGAACAACTTTTTTTTTTTTTAAATAAAACACACTTTTAACCTGCCTACAAGAACCAATCTCCATGCTGGCTGTGGCTGCATACGAAGGCTACTCTGAAAAAATCAATTCCTTTGCTAGCTGTAAATGGAAAGATTTGTTCTGCTGTCACTGACCGTACATAAATTGCAGATAAATCACGTTTCTATACCTGCCTACAAGAATCAATGCCCATGCTGGTTGCATACGGAGGCTACTCTGAAAAAATCAATTCCTTTGCTAGCTGTAAATGGACAGATTCAACCTGCTGTCACTGACCGTACATAAATTGCAGATAAATCACGTTTCTATACCTGCCTACAAGAATCAATGCCCATGCTGGTTGCATACGGAGGCTACTCTGAAAAAATCAATTCCTTTGCTAGCTGTAAATGGAAAGATTCAACCTGTTGTTACTGACCGTACATAAATTGCAGATAAATTGCGTTTCTATACCTGCCTACAAGAATCAATGCCCATGCTGGTTGCATACGAAGGCTACTCTTAAAAAATCAATTCCTTTGCTAGCTGTAATGGAAAGATTCAACCTGCTGTTACTGACCGTACATAAATTGCAGATAAATCACGTTTCTATACCTGCCTACAAGAATCAATGCCCATGCTGGTTGCATACGAAGGCTACTCTAAAAAAAATCAATTCCTTTGCTAGCTGTAATGGAAAGATTGAACCAGCTGTTACTGACCGTACATAAATTGCAGATATAACATGTTTCTACAGGTAAGTTCATCCAAGGGTCTGACTTTGGTACTAACCCCAAATGGGGAACGCTAAAGAGGGGACAGATGAAGATTAAAGTTGGGGGGAGGGGCGAGTGCTAACACTGGGGGGGGGGGGGGGGCTGACTGGATGTTAGTATGTAATGGAGAAGCCTGACCACAAATCAAACAGTTTGATAAGTAGATCATCTTGTCATGTAATGTAGTCATCTTGGTTTTGTTTAAATGTAGGTCTATTATTCATGTTATTTAGCAGAATTTCTGCATAGTCTAATTTTGACCAATTAAAAAGTATCCATATAGTTCAAAAACCATGCATAATATTAGCACATTTAAAATGCAGCAGCCAGCGGTGGCATGCACTGCATTGCAAGCGGCCGGCCGGCCATGCTAGCTCCACATGGATTAGTCTTGGTCCAAGACTGTAAAGCTCGATAACGGACCCCATTAGATACCGATTCAATTGGATTTTGCGGGGCGCTGATTAATTGGTTCCTCCGGAAATCCGAAGAAAAAAAGAAGAAAAAGTTAAACAATTCATAGCAAATGCCCAAGACTGTAATGCGAGCAGCTGGGTGAAATGAAGTCACGAGAGGGCGCAATGGCACGATGGGGTCCGTTATCGAGCTTTACAGTCTTGGACCAAGACTACACATGGATCAGAGAGTATGTCCGGCGCGGTGTCACAACCAACTTCTCATTCGAGTTTGCAGATACTCGGTTGTTCTAAGGAAATTGTGATCCAAATTTCAAAATACATCTATAATAGGAGGACATAAATCCGCTAACCCTAAACATCCCCCCCTTTTAGCCTTGCATATGTGCATGTGATCTTCGTGACAGCCATGGTGACCGGGCAGGGGACCGGTGGTGGGGCTTGGGAGGCCCAACATTACTTGCTGTCGTGCAAGTTGAGCATGAAGGTGCTAAGCAGGGTTGATCAAGGAGCACTCGCCAGGCACAGACTTGGACTCCATGGGGCTTTTTTGTGAAAATAACTCCATGTTTTGCCTGCAACAATTTTCTGAACCCAGATTTCTTCTGTAAAAGAGCAGACTCGTCAAATGAGCCCTCTGGGAAATTTTCTCTGCCTTGGACAATTTAATATGTATTGCTGACAAATAGGAAGCAGAAAAAAAGAGAAGAAAAGTTAACCCTACCAAGGAACAACTTTTTTTGGATAAAATACACTTTTAACCTGCCTACAAGAACCAATCTCCATGCTGGCGTCGAAGGCTACTCTGAAAAAAATCAATTCCTTTGCTAGCTGTAAATGGAAAGATTCAACCTGTTGTTACTGACCGTACATAAATTGCAGATAAATCACGTTTCTATACCTGCCTACAAGAATCAATGCCCATACTGGCTGCATACGGAGGCTACTCTAAACAAATCAATTCCTTTGCTAGCTGTAAATGGAAAGATTCAACCTGTTGTTACTGACCGTACATAAATTGCAGATAAATCACGTTTCTATACCTGCCTACAAGATTCAATGCCCATGCTGGCTGCATACGAAGGCTACTCTAAAAAAATCGATTCTTTTGATAGCTGTAAATGGAAAGATTCAACCTGTTGTTACTGACCGTACATAAATTGCAGATAAATCACGTTTCTATACCTGCCTACAAGAATCAATGCCCATGCTGGCTGCATACGAAGGATACTCTAAAAAAATCAATTCCTTTGCTAGCTGTAATGGAAAGATTCAACCTGTTGTTACTGACCGTACATAAATTGCAGAAAAATTGCGTTTCTATACCTGCCTACAAGAATCAATGCCCATGCTGGCTGCATACGAAGGCTACTCTAAAAAAATTGATTCTTTTGATAGCTGTAAATGGAAAGATTCAACCTGTTGTTACTGACCGTACATAAATTGCAGATAAATCACGTTTCTATACCTGCCTACAAAATTCAATGCCCATGCTGGCTGCATACGAAGGCTACTCTAAAAAAATCAATTCCTTTGCTAGCTGTAATGGAAAGATTCAACCTGTTGTTACTGACCGTACATAAATTGCAGAAAAATCGCGTTTCTATACCTGCCTACAAGAATCAATGCCCATGCTGGCTGCAAACGGAGGCTACTCTAAAATAATCAATTCCTTTGCTAGCTGTAAATGGAAAGATTCAACCTGGGGCCAATTTCACGGCGCTGCTAAGCACAAAAATTTGCTTAGCACAAAAATGTCTTGCCCAATAAAACAAACCACAGTTAAAAATTTCATTAGATAGTCATGGTCTGTCAACAACTGCCAAAGAACAATCACAAGCGACAACACATGGATATTTGGTTGTTAACCCTGTTTTTATTAAGACTGAAATGTCATGCTTAGCAAATTTTTGTGCTAAGCAGCGCCGTGAAATTGGCCCCTGCTGTCACTGACCGTACATAAATTGCAAATATAACACATTTCTACCTAGGTAAGTTCATCCAAAGGTTTGGCTTCAGGGGTGGATTGTAAGGATATAGGCTAAAACTGACTTTCTTTCTTAGCCGGTCTTGAGTAAGACCACAAAGTTAGCCCATTGCAATGAGCCAGTCTTTCATAGCCCCTTGTGGAGTAAATGATTCACCCATGGTTATACTAGAAAAATTACTACTGTGTGTAATATGCATGTAATTTAAATAGCATGTACAGTATGAACAACGTATATGCACAAAATGTCACTATGTTGCTGGATGGCTTGAATCACAATGGAAAATAAAAATGGAAAAACTTATCACACCCTCGTTGGTATAGCTTATCATAATATGAACCAGAGAATTCAGTCTAATCTTCAACAACTAAGTAATAATTGTCACTGCCATTTTGGCAACAACAAAATATAACAACATGCAATCAAGTAAGGAAAATTCCAAACAACGACAGTTTTAAGCCTGCTCCAAGCAGGCTAACTCTATAAAGACTGGCTAAGCAGTAAGACTGCTTCATTGCAATGGTCTAACTTATAGACCAACTAACTCCAAGCCATTTAAGACCGGCTAAAGCATATAGACAGCTTGAAGACCGCTTAGTGCAATCTACCCCAGACTAATTTCCCTGAATGGGGTTAGACCCATTAACAAAAGTCGTTGCTCGGACACAATTTTTCAGCACTTTGGGACTAAGTTCGGGCTGTGAACCCAATCGGGCTTAGCCTAAAAAATGTGTGGAAGTAGTCCCACTACCATGCCCCTCTGGGGCTTTTTATGACTAACATGTAGTAAATACCATCTACTTAGATCAATTGGACAAAACTGACTTACATACATGCAGCCCCAATCCAACAAACACGGACAAGCCTATGGAACATGTGGGAATGGAAAGTGTTAATAAAGTGAATAAATTACATAATGCAATTCCAACCCTTCTAGCCCTGCTGTGGCCCCTAGTCCCGGAGTTTGTGGTCAGGTACTTGGAGTCGAACCCCTCCTATGGGCATCAATTAACTGCAACCCAGTCTTGAAGCCAGCCTCTCATCTGAACATACCCTACCTCCCTACAAGATTCAATCCCCTTGCTGGCTGCCTATCCACCCTAAATATCACTCCCCTTGCAAGCTGCCTGCAAGAAAATCAAGCCCCTAGCTAACTGTTTCAATACACTTTTCATTTCCATAAGGCATTTATTACATGTAGTCTTTTTTTCTACATTTGTAAAACACTGATTGAGGAGGAAAAGATCTGTCAGAAAACCTATAAAAACAACCCCAACTTTATTTGCACAAATCAATTGGGTTGCTTTCAGTTACCTAGATGACATCACAGTTTTGTTTATGAATATTCAAATTCTATTTAGCATACAAACCAAAAAATTGTTGTTGACCCTGAAACAGTTGTGGAAGTGGGTAAAATCTCAGGCCCTATATAAAAAAGCTGCACATGTACATGTACACTGTATGTTCAATTCGCACAGACCCTTGAACATGTTTAAAGTGATGCAACGGGACAGGGGCAAGTCTATTAATACTAAGTATACAAGCCTTTCACATGCACAGCACACTGCATGCATGATGTGTACTGTAGGGATAGCGTGATTGAGATATATCTGCCGTTGTGTGAGCTCTGTCACCGGTACGTGCCATACAAGAGTTACGCTAGCTTCAAAGGAAAATATGCTGCTTTTTGGTGTACATATTAATTCATAAATTTCTGTATACCGATAGGGCCTACTTTTTACAGTTATCAACATTTCTGTGATTTTCAGCATGTTGCCTAATAAAATGTATAGAGTAATAAAAAGTATACAGTAATTGTTGTTGCGAGGTGGAAATATTAGTCAGAAATTCATGAGTTGGCCTGACAAACCGAGAGGCGGGCAGTGGTGTACTCATAATACATTACAAGTGACTGTCAACATAGAAAGCACATCTCAGAACCACACTTCCTCACCAACAATTACCTAAGCACTCTCTACCATTATGTATCAATGTGTTTCCATCGAAACAACTCAATATCCTTCATTAATATTCTACAACTCAAACCCAGACAATTAGCATGTAATCTTGGGAACACAATACATACATGTATGTATCTAACTGCATACTATTCAACCTTCACTTTGTTTGCCCAATGTCAATGTTTCTGACTCAAGTTTCAAACATTCAGTTCAATCTTGTAATTTGAAGAAACACCTTTCTCAAAATTCAAACTAAAAGCACTGTATTATATAGTGAAGCTGATTAGACAAGCCAATCCAAAGACTGTTATTATCCCTAGCTGATCCTATGGTGGTTGTATAAAATTGCATTCATTTAGATTCAGCTATGGTTTGTACAAGCAATAACCATTATCACTAACCGTATAGCATCACTGTATGACTTTATTACCAATTAGCGCCTTTGATAGTTTGCTATTTAATAGAAACTGATGCCTTATTGTGGGGAAAGACTCAGGTTAACAGAGCAAATTACCAAGACTCTACTGCATGTATCAGCCTTGACTAGAGTACATAGGTATTAGCCTACATGTATAGGGCCAATGCACTGTGTGAATTGGTCTATCTCAGTATCATGCATTTTTGTGGCGGCCATGACATATGACATTATGGACGAATCACAACCACTAACTGCACTCCGTTATTGCGTTTGTCACGGCAGTTGACTGTAGTTTTAATAATATTTTGTTTACATTTCACTTGAGTTCTTCGTACCTTAACTAAGCAAACAAAGATTAATTATTAAAACAAATCATGCCACACTATAATTATAAAATACACACTAAGAAAATGTGCGCAGGTTTGTGGTGTGTGATATCGCCCATCATATCAAACATCACAAATATGTTCCCATTTTGTGATATGCAATGTCCCTCCGGCGCCACCATTGTTTGCCGTCTTGCACGTGATATGCATAGTTAATTTCAAGTTGCGAATAATGTAATGCGTGCCCCAGGTATCATGGCGCCCACCGCATCTCGCCCTGAATACCAAACCACTTTATACAGGGCTGGTATTTGTATAGTTGGAATTTACACAAGGGGATTAATTATTTCTGAGCATCTAGTTTGACCATGATCATTCTTATGTGAATGTGTGTGCTGTTTGCTTTACCTCTGGATAATTCTCATTCTATATTTGTTGTCAGGTTGTTACCAATGACAGGTTGTGTGTTACAGTAATCTCTCTATTTATACATTATATGAGGGGAGGAGAGGAAGTTATTTTCAGTGGTTGGTCTATAGACCTCTCACAAGACCTACATCAATGCTATAAAGTGTGCCCTCTAGTGGTGACTATCAGGTTGTGTGTTACAGTAATCTCTCTATTTATACATTATATGAGGGGAGGAGAGGAAGTTATTTTCAGTGGTTGGTCTATAGACCTCTCACAAGACCTACATCAATGCTATAAAGTGCGCCCTCTAGTGGTGACTATCAGGTTGTGTGTTACAGTAATCTCTCTATTTATACATTATATGAGGGGAGGAGAGGAAGTTATTTTCAGTGGTTGGTCTATAGACCTCTCACAAGACCTACATCAATGCTATAAAGTGCACCCTCTAGTGGTGACTATCAGGTTGTGTGTTACAGTAATCTCTCTATTTATACAGTACATTATATGAGGGGAGGAGATCAAGGGTGTTATTTTCAGTGGTTGGTCTATAGACCTCTCACAAGACCTACATCAATGCTATAAAGTGCACCCTCTATTGGTGACTATCTGGTTGTGTATTACAGTAATCTCTCTATTTATACATTATATGAGGGGAGGAGAGGAAGTTATTTTCAGTGGTTGGTCTATAGACCTCTCACAAGACCTACATCAATGCTATAAAGTGCGCCCTCTAGTGGTGACTATCAGGTTGTGTGTTACAGTAATCTCTCTATTTATACATTATATGAGGGGAGGAGAGGGAGTTATTTTCAGTGGTTGGTCTATAGACCTCTCACAAGACCTACATCAATGCTATAAAGTGCGCCCTCTAGTGGTGACTATCAGGTTGTGTGTTACAGTAATCTCTCTATTTATACATTATATGAGGGGAGGAGAGGGAGTTATTTTCAGTGGTTGGTCTATAGACCTCTCACAAGACCTACATCAATGCTATAAAGTGCGCCCTCTAGTGGTGACTATCAGGTTGTGTGTTACAGTAATCTCTCTATTTATACATTATATGAGGGGAGGAGATCAAGGGTGTTATTTTCAGTGGTTGGTCTATAGACCTCTCACAAGACCTACATCAATGCTATAAAGTGCGCCCTCTAGTGGTGACTATCAGGTTGTGTGTTACAGTAATCTCTCTATTTATACAGTACATTATATGAGGGGAGGAGATCAAGGGTGTTATTTTCAGTGGTTGGTCTATAGACCTCTCACAAGACCTACATCAATGCTATAAAGTGCGCCCTCTAGTGGTGACTATCAGGTTGTGTGTTACAGTAATCTCTCTATTTATACATTATATGAGGGGAGGAGATCAAGGGAGTTATTTTCAGTGGTTGGTCTATAGACCTCTCACAAGACCTACATCAATGCTATAAAGTGCGCCCTCTAGTGGTGACTATCAGGCTGTGTGTTACAGTAATCTCTCTATTTATACATTATATGAGGGGAGGAGAGGAAGTTATTTTCAGTGGTTGGTCTATAGACCTCTTACAAGACCTACATCAATGCTATAAAGTGCGCCCTCTAGTGGTGACTATCAGGTTGTGTGTTACAGTAATCTCTCTATTTATACACTATATGAGGGGAGGAGAGGGAGTTATTTTCAGTGGTTGGTCTATAGACCTCTCACAAGACCTACATCAATGCTATAAAGTGCGCCCTCTAGTGGTGACTATCAGGTTGTGTGTTACAGTAATCTCTCTATTTATACATTATATGAGGGGAGGAGAGGGAGTTATTTTCAGTGGTTGGTCTATAGACCTCTCACAAGACCTACATCAATGCTATAAAGTGCGCCCTCTAGTGGTGACTATCAGGTTGTGTGTTACAGTAATCTCTCTATTTATACATTATATGAGGGGAGGAGAGGGAGTTATTTTCAGTGGTTGGTCTATAGACCTCTCACAAGACCTACATCAATGCTATAAAGTGCGCCCTCTAGTGGTGACTATCAGGTTGTGTGTTACAGTAATCTCTCTATTTATACATTATATGAGGGGAGGAGAGGGAGTTATTTTCAGTGGTTGGTCTATAGACCTCTCACAAGACCTACATCAATGCTATAAAGTGCGCCCTCTAGTGGTGACTATCAGGTTGTATGTTACAGTAATCTCTCTATTTATACATTATATGAGGGGAGGAGAGGGAGTTATTTTCAGTGGTTGGTCTATAGACCTCTCACAAGACCTACATCAATGCTATAAAGTGCGCCCTCTAGTGGTGACTATCAGGTTGTGTGTTACAGTAATCTCTCTATTTATACATTATATGAGGGGAGGAGAGGGAGTTATTTTCAGTGGTTGGTCTATAGACCTCTCACAAGACCTACATCAATGCTATAAAGTGCGCCCTCTAGTGGTGACTATCAGGTTGTGTGTTTATACAGTAATCTCTCTATTTATACATTATATGAGGGGAGGAGAGGGTTGGTCTATAGAGTGCGCCCTCTAGTGGTGACTATTGGTAATTCCTCCTGTGGTTAACTTCTTTTTAGTCATGATTTCTTTAGTGAAGGTTAATTCCCAGTTCTATGTTTGAAATTACAATTTCTAATCATTGCTGGTAGAGGACAGGTAGTTTTGTTGTCATTGCTTGGGATGGACAGGCAGTTGAAATCATTACTACCAATTAAATGAATGAGGCAGTCTCATAATTATTTTTTAAAAAGTAGAGCAATTTTTGAAGAGATATTTGGGATGTACAATATCCCAATATCATAAAATAATGTCAATTAGGTATATAATAGGCAATTGTCTCCTTATGCAAAAATTATAGTGTCTGACTAAGATCACTTTCAATTTTGCTGTATCATGTTCATGTATGTCAATCTTCTGCAGTGATCTATGGGAGAGATTGCTCTATGAATCTACAATGTAAATATAGAAACCTTTCATCCTGTTAGTAGCATCAATTGTTTTGTATTGTTCCAGCATGACTTTCTACAGCTCAGCACCCTTTCTGTGGGTGTTTTCATGTTTCTGGAATTAAAGAGTGTTTCAAGAGTCACTTACCTACTTTTGCAGCGAGTTGGCAGTACTGTGCCTAGTGCACTAATAGCTTGTTGTTGCTTGCAGATATTGAACCAATGCCATTGGACCAGCATTTACATCAAGTTCCTATAAGAGAAGAGAATTACACTTTCCTGTTACTTATGTCTCATTTACTGTTTGATTTCCCTTCTGATGTAAGCAAGGTAAGTTTGTGGAAAGTTGGCAGTGGTTTTGAGGTCTGCAGGGAAATGTTGAAGGGAGTCAGTGACATGCAGAGTGACACTCAACATCCATGCAACAGAAAATAAACAACACACACGCACTAAACATCAGGCATTGAATGAACAACACAAAGAATAGCTGAGTAATATTTTAGCTTCCTTCATGAACTTAACATATGAAAATGCTATTCTGCATTATTGGTATTGGTTTACAAATTAACACCCTGTTCCTACAAGAAAAGATAACTAGACCTGTGTTTATTGGTAACAAACACTGTTTCACGTATGTTTTATAAAATAAAAAAAAACATTGCACAGAATTGGCCCAGTACAGAATTAGATCATCAGCGGTGTCTTAATTGTCGTTAACAACTATCAGCAACTTTGTTACTCGTCCATCGATCCACATTTACAGATCTATACATATGGCCATGAGAAACACAAAAATGGCAGAGTGTACTATAGGCCAGTGCACATAGTATATTGATTGTGCATATGAGCAGTGGAAACAGCAAACAAAATTAGCAGGTCAATTGGCAGAAGGGTGAGTTGGTAAAGACAGAAAGAATTGGCAAGGGCCGAGTCTGCAGTCAATAAGGGAATGAGTTGGTAAGGGGCAAGTTGGTTATGATGACTTATTCATAGCCCGGGTGAGTCTAGCCCCACTAGTGTGGCACGAATTTTCGCTCAAGCCGCTCCATCCTTAGCCACACATCCAACCGCCTGATTTACGAGGGATATGTTCGGCTGTGGTGCGCGACCGGCGCCATTAATGGCACCAGTGTTGCACCAATGACCGAAAAATAGATGAATACAAGATTGAAATCATTCGAATAATATATCATTGGGAAGATGAGACACTAAGGAACATTTGTATATATGTAGAAAGTGCAGGGTTCTCCCCAGGATTTGTCAAAAGTGTGGGGGATTTTTTAATATGCGAAGCCATGGCGTGGGGTCCGGGGCCCGCTTAAGGGCCCCGAAAAATTTTGAGCTTTAGATGCTCTCTGGTGCATTTTAGAGCATTTCAGGAGCTTTCTTAATAGCTTTTTGTCATGGAAAATAAAATGGGATTCCCTTTTTTTTCTTCATTTATTTCATAAGTTTTTTCCCCATCTTTTTTTTTTTTTAATAGATTTTTGGGATTTTACCAACATTTGACATGTTTGACCAAGCACCAGTAATTTTTACAATCATTAGGTGGCAAGTTTGTTTTCAAATAGTTTTCATTTTATAGATGCAGTATGAAAAGAAATAATAATTTTGTCTTTTTAAATTAATTTTAAATTAATTACAACAAAATTCAAATTCAAAAATTATAAAAAAGGATTCACTGACAGATTTATAATTGAAACTACATACTGTACCAACAAGAACAAGCCATTGATACACAATACACAATCCAGCCACTGACGGGTGAAATTTGGGGTTCTCTTTACCTGTTTATTACTTATTTTTTTATCATATCTCCTATATCTTGCCGGAGTTTTAATAAGTAGTATCTCCCATCTTTTAACATTTTTTTACTAGGAATATTATTTTATCTTTGCCCTCGGTTGTTTGTCTGTTAATTGTGCCTGTCCTTTGTCAGTCTGTCTCTTGGTTTTGATGTTATAGGGTCCCCATTTTGTGGGCCTGTGTGCCTGTTCGGGGCTTCCCTCTTGCACTGCGTGTCTTTTTATGTTTTTCTGTGCAATAAAGGTAATAAAATAAATAAAATAAACATTAATATTGACCAATGCCAATTACAAGAAACACTATTTAAAACGAAAAATATGAATTTATTTAGCATAGCCCAAGGAGGTTGCACTAAATTTGCTTCTTGTCGAGGCAAGTTCTTTTTAGACAGTTAGGTCTAGCTTTATAACATCTACTATAAAATTTCACAGAAAAATCAAAAGAGAAATTCACATTCATTACAAAAGTAATGACTTATGACAAATAATAAAAGTAATTCTAAGTTTAAGAGTGAAAAACAATCCATTAACAGATTAACACGAGATATTCTTGCATGGAGATAACAACCACAAAATATGTTAACGTGCAACGCGGCATACAACGTAGGTAGCGTACCCGTGCGGAATGTTGACCGGCCACACGAAGCATTAGCCCCACGGCCGTCACACGGTACGTCGCGGCGCGGTACGGTAAAATCCCGTTGTGGCAAGAATTGTCAATAATTGCAGTCTCAAACTCATCTTTACGTAAGCATAATGTAGCTAAAAATTTCCAAAAAAGGCATCCTATGGTTTCGTGAATGTACGAGCAATACTCCGATTTTCAGAAAATCGAAATAAAATCCAGAAAGAATGAACAGAAATGTGTTCCTTTTCGTGCCTAAACACGGAAGATCGTTCACACACGCTTTGACGATGTGCAAATTACTCCGTTCGCGAATCGGTATGCCACGAGGCACGCGGTGTCTGAAAGTAGTCTGGCACCATGTTTTGAATAGAGTAAGCATAAGTTATAACACGCAGGGTACCAGTCTGCAAAAACCATAGAGTAGCCCAAGTCCTTTCACTTGTTAACAAATTTTGATACAAAACGCCCTGCCATTGAGAACGTAAAATCCAGGACTTCTTTTCAAATAAAATCTTGGAAGAAGTAGGCCATGATGTTTTCACGACTATAGGACATCAAATTACCAGCAGCCTTGTGCATAGCGAGCACAAGGGCCAACTCCGTTCGCACATAGAGTCGATCGTGTTTGCTGCGAAGCGGTGTTAGCTTTGTAACAAGTTTACTCCTGCCGAATTGCGAACTGGCCTACGCTAGAATACAATCACGCATCGTGCTACCACACATGCACACCGTACCGATCATGCCACCGATCACACGGTGCACGAGGAATGAACGTACGTCGTGTGCCAATGGTTGTTGGCCGAAGTTTCCATCGATCTTTCGGGCTTCAAACACCCGAAATAATAAGCTGTTGTTCAGATACCAGCGCATTACAAGTGGAAAAATACACATAATTCAAGATCGTAGAATAGATACAGGTCCTTGTTAAAAACATATTGTGCGTATCGGGGTTGAAAAAGTGAGTATCGGCAGATATTTTTGCGTATCGGCAATTATTTTCGCGTATCGGCCCCGATACACAAGTTTGTACGTGGGGAGAACCCTGAAGTGTGTGAAATGTGATGACAATTAAGAGGGTCGTGCACCAGAGCCGAACATATCCCTCGACCTCGTAAATCAGGCGGTTGGACGTGTGGCTATTAATTAAGGATGGAGCGGCTTGAGCGAAAATTCGTGCCACACTGTACTAGTGGGGCTAGACTCACCCGGGCTATGCTAGGTTAAACAACGCATACACGACCGTGTACTGACATGTATGATAATTCTGACATGTATGATATTAAACAAACTTTGACAACTCACTTCATGTCCGTCTTCAAGTTTCATTTTGCTCACATCGGACACCTTCCCTCGGCCCAATTCTTGTCCCAGAATCATCCTGAGCCTCTTCTCAGACTGGTTTTTAAGATTTGCGAAGAGAAATCCATGCAGAAATATGCACAAAAACACGAAATAATGAGGTAAATATGCCACAAGAAGTTGCTATGTCTGAAAATGATGAACTTGTTGTGTTTTGTCCGACTGAGGGCGCTATTGTCACTTTACGGTCCTCACCTTAAAGATTATCATAATAATTATTTTGTTTTTTGGTCAAAGAAAATAATGCAGATTCATGGGCAACAATATTAAGAAAGATGCTGCAGTAACAGTCATCTGTGAAATGTTCAGTCCCAAACGGTGGCCACTTTTTGAGAAAACAGTGAAAAACGCCCACAGTATTTGTTTTTTAATTTCACCGTTTTTTTTTCTTATCTTTAAAAGATCAAAATTATTTTTGGTCATTACTTTTATTCTTTTCTGGATAAATACAGCATTTCAGGTGGACAAATTAACGATATATGTTTCTACCATCACCATCTTTATACTTTTTATACCTAAATCTGTGAACATGTCTGTTTTGGTTTCCTACCAAAGTATGGTAATACTAGTAGTAAACACCTTTAATGGTCTACTAAGCAGTTATACAGTATAAAGTTACTGGGTACGTAGACCGCTAAGAAAGCACGGGCCCGGGAGAACGCCTAAACGGCTGATTTTCTACCCAGCCCCTCTCTCATAGACTGTGTACAACCATAGACCGCTAAGCACAGGCCCGGGAGAACGCCTAAACGGCTGATTTTCTACCCAGCCCCTCTCTCATAGACTGTGTACAACCATAGTCTGCTAAGCACAGGCCCGGGAGAACGCCTAAATGGCTGATTTTCTACCCAGCCCCTCTCTCATAGACTGTGTACAACCATAGACCGCTAAGCACAGGCCCGGGAGAACGCCCAAACGGCTGATTTTCTACCCAGCCCCTCTCTCATAGACTGTGTACAACCATAGACTGCTAAGCACAGGCCCGGGAGAACGCCTAAACGGCTGATTTTCTACCCAGTCCCTCTCTCATAGACTGTGTACAACCATAGACCGCTAAGTACAGGCCCGGGAGAACGCCTAAACGGCTGATTTTCTACCCAACACCTCTCTCATAGACTGTGTACAACCATAGACCGCTAAGCACAGGCCCGGGAGAACGCCTAAACGGCTGATTTTCTACCCAGTCCCTCTCTCATAGACTGTGTACAACCATAGACCGCTAAGCACAGGCCCGAGAGAACGCCTAAACGGCTGATTTTCTACCCAGCCCATCTCCCATAGACTGTGTACAACCATACACCGCTAAGCACAGGCCCGGGAGAACGCCTAAACGGCTGATTTTCTACCCAGCACCTCTCTCATAGACTGTGTACAACCATAGACCGCTAAGCACAGGCCCGGGAGAACGCCTAAACGGCTGATTTTCTACCCAGTCCCTCTCTCATAGACTGTGTACAACCATAGACCGCTAAGCACAGGCCCGAGAGAACGCCTAAACGGCTGATTTTCTACCCAGCCCATCTCCCATAGACTGTGTACAACCATACACCGCTAAGCACAGGCCCGGGAGAACGCCTAAACGGCTGATTTTCTACCCAGCACCTCTCTCATAGACTGTGTACAACCATAGACCGCTATGCACAGGCCCGGGAGAACGCCTAAACGGCTGATTTTCTAACTCGCCATTGCCTATACGTGTGTGCACAGCAAGCTGTGTACAAAATCAGCCGTATCGGCGGTTCATATGGGATTTTGTGTTTGATAGATGAGGGCGTTTTTTATTAGTGAATTAACCAATGACAATTAAGCAGCTTAAAGGTAATTGGCCAATTTCACGGCACTGCTTAGCACAAAATATATTTGCTAACCATGAAAGTTCTGTTTAATAAAAACAACCAAATTTCAATCATCCATGTGTTGTTAACACATCACTTGTGTTTGTTCTTTGGCTGTTGGTCACTGTGAGCAAGACATTTCATGCTAAGCAATTTGTTTGTTCTTAACAGCTCCATGAAATTGGCCCAGGCCACATTTTTCTTTCATTATCGTCTGCAACTTTATTAGAAGAAAAACCATAATCCGGCATCTCAGATATACCAATTGCGCGAGAATTTTGGAAAATGTATCTCGAAAAAACAAAGGTATTGCACTGGTTTCTAAGATTGAATAAATTCTGGAACCTGGTTGTTCAAAACAGAAACACGTTTGTTTTTGTTGCTTCATTTTTAAGGTCATAGCCATGGAAATTCAAAGTTTTTGCACCCTCGGTAAAACATGGATAAATTACAAAGGTACATTATAGGCCCCTAATGTAATTATCAAAACAAAGGAAATGGACTTCAATCAAATTTGACTTCAACAAATTTCTGGGTTTTTTTTTTTCAATCATTCAGCCATTGTTATTATTTTATTTGACATAATTAAAATAATGCTAAATTGTACACAATTAAAGTTAAATACAATTTTGACTTTGACATTGCCTTATCATTTGTCACAATTAAGCGTCTTCATAAAGATGAGAATATATCATATCAGGAAATACCAGCAGGAAATGAAACCATTTTTGCAGGTTTTTGTCTGGAAATAATAACCTCCAACTGCAAACCTTGGAAAGGCCAAAAACAGAACAAACCCTCGAAGGGAAACATTTCTGCAAATTCCTTTCTGACCCTCTTTCTTTGAGAGCAATCAAGCATTCTTTGCTCCAGGTCTAAATATTGACATTAATTTATGCATCTCAGAAAGTAAATGAATGGTTTCATGGGTAGGCTACAATTACAAAACAATGTCTGTTTGGAATGTAAGCAAACTTTGTACCTTGTTTTCTATTGCATTAAATGATTTCAATTTGAATTTTAGATTAAGGATTAAATTTCATTTCTTTGTTCAACAATCAGTTAATATTCAATTGATCAGTGATGATGAAGGAAAAAATAAAAATTCATTTCATTAAGTTTAGTAAACCGAAGGATAAAATATGATATGATTTGTTTGCCCTGGCCCTCAGTTTGATTATTATAGTCAATCATTTACAGAAAGGTAAAGGAAAGCTTCCCATCTGCTAATAGCACAACATGAGATATAAGGTTTCTGGGTAGGACTCGTCATTTTGTCTATTATTGTCCCTCGTACAGACTGATAATGATGCCGGTTGGAATAACAAGAAATCAGAATTGAAAATGCTTTGAGAAAATTGTGTACCGGTCAAAACAGGAAAATGTGGTTATACTAATAATTAAAAAATTATCATCAAGTACAAACTGATGGTCTTTTCAAAAGTTTCTAAATTATTATTAGATCAAAATAATTAAAATAGTTCTTTACATATTTTGCTCATATCTTCCCTTGATCACTTTAAGTTAAACCAACTGTCAGTATATGTATGACCAGTACAGTACTTCTTTAATACATTATGTCTTTACTATACCAATTAAATCAGTGCAAAGGAAAAGGGGCAGAATATTTTTGCAAACAAAATTTCCCAGGGCTTTTTATGCATCTACACTGAAATCTTGCCAAACAAAATAGATTATTTTTACTATCCCTTATGAATCAGCCAGGATTATGAGTCTGGTGCCCTGTCTCACACCTATTGGATCATGTATACAACTTTTCAGACTTTAAAAATATTGATAAAATAAAGTCTTATCACCGTGGTGTTTTTCATTCTAATTTTAGTCCTTATTTCATTCAATTGATTACATTTGCATGACTTTCTCCAAACTGATAATTTTGTTATCAAGGACACTTGCAAGCAGGCACATTTTCTCCTTTTGTTGGTGAAAAATGTGTTAATAAAAATCAACAAGATGAAGGCAGTGCTGTGCTGGGTGAATGAAAAGTGCAAGAACATGAGATGGTAACATGCAAACAAAACCAACAAAAGGAGGAATGGTGTCAACCTGCAAGTGAACTTAATTATTGCTGTGGTCAAACTTCATTTGAACTTTTAGACCTGTTTTCCAAAAAATCATTATTTTCTTCACAAAGAAAGTGTAAAAAAAGAAGGAATCTGTTATATGCACACCAACAGTGAGACATACCTAAATGGGTCTAATTGCTTAGATACACTGGTTCAACATTGAATCAAATGTATGTGTGTGTATAGGGGAGTATATCAGGTGCAGTTTCTGTATGTTATTAACTATAATAACCTAACCCCTCACCCCATCAGGATTCATTAACAGATTCATGAAATGTAACATGAGAATATCTCTTCAATGGGAATATACAGCTGGTTCTGAACAAAGCACAAGCTCCTTAAACTAACTGACATTCTCTTAGCAACTTACAGGTAGCTAGAATTATACCTCAGAATTGTTTGTATTTCCACAAGATATACAGGGTGTCCCAGAAAAAAACACAACATTGTGTTATAATTAATTTTATCACTTCAATATTCAGATATGTGATGCAGTTATGTCTTGGCTATCACCATGTAGAATTTAAGCATATTGCGGCTGAAATTGGCGAAAATATGACCAATTGAAAGAGTACTCCTTAAAAACAAATTTACAAGGAAAACACGCATAGTGGTCGATACACACATAATGTGTATGAAAGAAAGATGAAAACCGGGTTTGAGTTTGGGTAAATCAGTCTTTAAGTTTTTTCACTCAATTTAGGTCAAATTTTGCTCAATTTCTACATGGTGATAGCCAATACATGGCTGTACCACATACCTGAATCTTGAAGTGATAAACAGTTTGATATTCATATAATAGTTCCGACGCAAAGTGTTGCGGTTTTTGGGACACCCTGTATATGCCAATCATACTTTTACACACATAAATGAAAACTATTACATATTCTATGAAAACATCTGGGGCTAACCTGTCAGGAATGTTCCAAAACTCTTCTGTTTTAAATGTAAATTTGTAACCACCTTTAATACAGATTAGCCCCTTTACTACATGATTTACCTTGCTGTAGCCATTGTCATTCATTTGTCCATGAAATATCTCAGATATTTTATAAAGATTTGGGATTCCATGGGAGCAGACAATAATAGCTACAGCATGATAAATATTCATGATTGATGTTGGCTTGTGGATGATGAACTGTGATTCCTTCTTGCAGAGTGTTTGTAAGCCCTCAGTCCTGAGCCCATTGTTGTCTTGTCCATACACAGCAGGTGGATTCTGAAATAAATATTCATGCAAATAGAAATAAAACATTAAACACATTCCACCACAGCAGGGTGCAGTCCTTTTGTCTGTTTACTACCATTCCTTAGAAATATTCAAATAGCATTCTTTCTGGTCAATTTAAATGAAGAGGTGTGATAAGATCTACAGACCCCTGCCAATAAAAAATGATAGTAGTGCCAGTTTGCAGCTCAATTCTGCTAATTTGCACCCCCCCCCCTCCACCCAGGGGAAATAATCTAACAAGATTGAAAATCCCCCATGTAAGGTTGCAGCATTGCTGCGTGTATCATTGAAACGATCCTTGGGGTATGGCAGTGTGTGCGTGGCTTCTGACTTCATGGCCTCTGACTGCCAAACGAACAGGAATAATTGACTATTGGGGTCACCACCAACGTACGTAGGGCTGGATGGCTCAGTTGGTAGCCTAGCGCCTGTACGGTATTCAGGAAGTCGCCAGTTTGAATCCCGCTCCAGTCAATTTTTCTTTGTTCACTTTTCAAAGATTGCACATTAATAACCGCAAGGGAAACCGAATGGTTCATTTCTAAGTGATTGAAAAGTGAACAAAGAAACATTCACTGAGATTGCACACATGCATAATGTGTGTAGTGATACTGTTGGTGTTGATGGTATTGACTTAAGACTTTCCAGACCAACAGTTTAATAAGCCAACATAGGAAAACAAGAAAAGGCTATGAACTTATTCCAAAGTAAGGAGGTGCTTGGTTCAGGATCTAATTGTAGCCACTAAGTATGAATAAGTTCCTCATTTGTAATTTGACCACAAATACTCCAGGTAGAATGGGTTACCATGACTGTGATTGTTCTCCTGGGCTTGGCTTTCTACTGACTGATTCAGTAACTACTTCAAACAGAAGAAATTTCCAGTAAATTCTGTGGGGATTTCTCATAATTCTCACCTTCAGAATAAAAGTAATGGCAAGCTCATCATCATCAAGCAGCTAGGGTCATCAGTGAGTCTTGTATCCTAATCCTAGTTCCTTGATCAGTATCATGTGATGAGTGTCTTATGTTGCTGTTCATCCCTCATGAAGCTTCTATCAGATCCACTTGCAGGTAGATATCCATCCTCTCTACAAAGTACAATACATGTTCTGACTACATGAATTATTTGCCAACTCTTAGTAAACAACACAGACAATGCAATCAACAACTAACTGCACTTTCATGACTGGTAATTACAAAATACAATAGGCACTGAGCTACAGGTCAGTATGTGCTACTTAAGAGGTCTAATTAATACCCTACAGGGTGTCGGTCACTTCACCCATTTGCCAAAGTGCCACTTGGCCTGCGCGCCATATGCCAGATTGTGCATAAATGGCAAGTGGCAAGTGGGCAATGTGTTATATGGGCAAAGTGGAAAATTGTTGAAGTGACTGTACAATTCCTTACAATATAAACATATAGATACTCAGTGTACTTGAAATGGTAAACTGCTGACTGACTGTAGGATTCACCAGCTAGCCCACCACTTCAAAAACAAGTAATGAAATGAACTTCATCAATTCTCACCTTTGGGAATATAAGCTCATCAGTGAGTCTTGCATCTTCCCTGCCTCAGTTCCTCTGCATGTGATTCACTATCCTGTCCATCTTCTTGCAGCATCTTTCATCCAGCTGGTAGGAACAGGATCACCTGAAGTTCTTGACTTAAAGGTAAGAATACAGGGAGAAATTCGACCTAGCAGAGCTAGGTTACAATAGTAAAATTCAATTAGCGTTCTAAAAAGTCTTAACTCATAGAATGACAAAGATGCTAGGCACTAAGAAATTAAATTATAAAGGGTAATGACTTCTGAGAAAAATTGTAAGTCTTAATCATAATCCAGAGATAAGGGCCTCTATAAAAGTCAGTGCTACTAATATGCACTGAGAGGTTACCTTAAAAGTAACAATGCACAAGGCACTGCTACAGGTTTGCAAATTATAATGCCCTATATGAAGTTCCTTTGTGGCCACTGCCAGCAATTATCGTTCTTCAGAAAAGGTGTCAAAATAAGTCAGCGCTATGCACCGAGAAGGGTTACACCTTTTGTCTGCAAATTCTTATCGCTATTTTCTTAGATACTTTGTTGTAAGGATCGACCCTCTGTAAGTCAGCGCTATGCACCGAGAGAGTTACCTTATAATTATATGCAATTTCTTATCTGTTTTTTCTGCTCCACAGTTGTAAGGACCCTTCCGGTTCAACAGCATTTCATCTGTAATGGTAGAGTTTACTAGCTGTCCATCTTCTTGCAGCATCTTTCATCCAGCTGGTAGGAACTGGTTCACCTGAAGTTCTTGACTTAAAGGTAAGAATACAGGGAGAAATTCGACCTAGCAGAGCTAGGATACATAAGTTAAATTCAATTAGCATTCTAACATGTGCACATTTTTCTGAACACTTATTTTTAATACTTTGAATGACCCCGATGCTAGGCGATGAAAAATTAAATTATAATGGGCAATGATTTCTGAGAAAATTGTCGTCTTAATAAAAATCAACAGATAAGGATCTCTGAAAACAAATCAGTGCTACTAATATGCACTGAGAGGTTACCTTATAAGTAACAATGCACAAGGCACTGTTACAGGTTTGCAGATTATAATGCCCTATATGAAGTTCCTTTGTGGCCACTGCCAGCAATTATCGTTCTTCAGAAAAGGTGTCAAAATAAGTCAGCGCTATGCACCGAGAGGGTTACACCTTTTGTCTGCAAATTCTTATCTCTATTTTCTTAGATACTTTGTTGTAAGGATCGACCCTCTGTAAGTCAGCGCTATGCACCGAGAGGGTTACCTTAATTATACATGCAATTTCTTATCTGTTTTTTTCTGCTCCACAGTTGTAAAGACCCTTCCGGTTCAACAGCATTTCATCTGTGATGGTAGCGTTTACTAGCTGTCCATCTTCTTGCAGCATCTTTCATCCAGCTGGTAGGAACTGGTTCACCTGAAGTTCTTGACTAAAATGTAAGAATACAGGGAGAAATTCGACCTAGCAGAGCTTGGATACATTAGTAAAATTCAATTAGCATTCTAACATGTGCAATTTTTTCTTAACACTTATTTTACTTAGAATGACCCTGATGCTAGGCGATGAAAAATTAAATTATAATGGGCAATGATTTCTGAGAAAATTGTCGTCTTAATAAAAATCCACAGATAAGGACCTCTGAAAATAAATCAGTGCTACTAATATGCACTGAGAGGTTACCTTATAAGTAACAATGCACAAGGCACTGTTACAGGTTTGCAGATTATAATGCCCTATATGAAGTTCCTTTGTGGCCACTGGCAGCAATTATCGTTCTTCAGAAAAGGTGTCCTCATAAGTCAGCGCTATATGCACCGAGAGGGTTACACCTTTTGTCTGCAAATTCTTATCTCTATTTTCTTAGATACTTTGTTGTAAGGATCGACCCTCTGTAAGTCAGTGCTATGCACCGAGAGGGTTACCTTATATATGCAATTTCTTATCTGTTTTTTTCTGCTCCACAGTTGTAAGGACCCTTCCGGTTTAACAGCATTTCATCTGTGATGGTAGCGTTTACTAGCTGTCCATCTTCTTGCAGCATCTTTCATCCAGCTGGTAGGAACTGGTTCACCTGAAGTTCTTGACTTAAAGGTAAGAATACATGGAGAAATTCGACCTAGTAGAGCTAGGATACATTATTAAAATTCAATTAGCATTCTAACATGTGCAATTTTTTCTTAACAACCGAGAGGGTTACCTTATATATGCAATTTCTTATCTGTTTTTTCTGCTCCACAGTTGTAAGGACCCTTCCGGTTCAACAGCATTTCATCTGTGATGGTAGCGTTTACTAGCTGTCCATCTTCTTGCAGCATCTTTCATCCAGCTGGTAGGAACTGGTTCACCTGAAGTTCTTGACTTAAAGGTAAGAATACAGGGAGAAATTCGACCTAGCAGAGCTAGGATACATTAGTAAAATTCAATTAGCATTCTAACATGTGCAATTTTTTCTCAATACTTATTTTACTTAGAATGACCCTGATGCTAGGCGATGACAAATTAAATTAAAATGGGCAATGATTTCTGAGAAAATTGTCGTCTTAATAAAAATCCACAGATAAGGACCTCTGAAAATAAATCAGTGCTACTAATATGCACTGAGAGGTTACCTTATAAGTAACAATGCACAGGGCACTGTTACAGGTTTGCAGATTATAATGCCCTATATGAAGTTCCTTTGTGGCCACTGCCAGCAATTATCGTTCTTCAGAAAAGGTGTCCTCATAAGTCAGCGCTATATGCACCGAAAGGGTTACACCTTTTGTCTGCAAATTCTTATCTCAATTTTCTTAGATACTTTGTTGTAAGGATGGACCCTCTGTAAGTCAGCGCTATGCACCGAGAGGGTAACCTTATATATGCAATTTCTTATCTGTTTTTTCTGCTCCACAGTTGTAAGGACCCTTCCGGTTCAACAGCATTTCATCTGTGATGGTAGCGTTTACTAGCTGTCCATCTTCTTGCAGCATCTTTCATCCAGCTGGTAGGAACTGGTTCACCTGAAGTTCTTGACTTAAAGGTAAGAATACAGGGAGAAATTCGACCTAGCAGAGCTAGGATACATCAGTTAAATTCAATTAGCATTCTAACATGTGCAATGTTTTTTGAACACTTATTTTACTTAGAATGACCCTGATGCTAGGCGATGAAAAATTAAATTAAAAAGGGCAATGATTTCTGAGAAAATTGTCGTCTTAATAAAAATCCACAGATAAGGACCTCTGAAAATAAATCAGTGCTACTAATATGCACTGAGAGGTTACCTTATAAGCAACAATGCACAAGGCACTGCTACAGGTTTGCAGATTATAATGCCCTATATGAAGTTCCTTTGTGGCCACTGCCAGCAATTATCGTTCTTCAAAAAAGGTGTCAAAATAAGTCAGCGCTATGCACCGAGAGGGTTACACCTTTTGTCTGCAAATTCTTATCTCTATTTTCTTAGATACTTTGTTGTAAGGATTGACCCTCTGTAAGTCAGCGCTATGCACCGAGAGGGTTACCTCAATTATACATGCAATTTCTTATCTGTTTTTTTTCTGCTCCACAGTTGTAAAGACCCTTCCGGTTCAACAGCATTTCATCTGTGATGGTAGCGTTTACTAGCTGTCCATCTTCTTGCAGCATCTTTCATCCAGCTGGTAGGAATTGGTTCACCTGAAGTTCTTGAATTAAAGGTAAGAATACAGGGAGAAATTCGACCTAGCAGAGCTAGGATACATTAGTAAAATTCAATTAGCATTCTAACATGTGCAATTTTTTCTGAACACTTATTTTACTTAGAATGACCCCGATGCTAGGCACTGAGAAATTAAATTATAATGGGCAATGATTTCTGAGAAAATTGTCGTCTTAATAAAAATCCACAGATAAGGACCTCTGAAAATAAATCAGTGCTACTAATATGCACTGAGAGGTTACCTTATAAGTAACAATGCACAAGGCACTGTTACAGGTTTGCAGATTATAATATGCCCTATATGAAGTTCCTTTGTGGCCAATGCCAGCAATTATCGTTCTTCAGAAAAGGTGCCCTCATAAGTCAGCGCCATATGCACCGAGAGGGTTACACCTTTTGTCTGCAAATTCTTATCTCTATTTTCTTAGATACTTTGTTGTAAGGATCGACCCTCTGTAAGTCAGCGCTATGCACTGAGAGGGTTACCTTATATATGCAATTTCTTATCTGTTTTTTCTGCTCCACAGTTGTAAGGATCCTTCCGGTTCAACAGCATTTCATCTGTGATGGTAGAGTTTACTAGCTGTTCATCTTCTTGCAGCATCTTTCATCCAGCTGGTAGGAACTGGTTCACCTGACGTTCTTGACTTAAAGGTAAGAATACAGGGAGAAATTCGACCTAGCAGAGCTAGGATACATTAGTTAAATTCAATTAGCATTCTAACATGTGCAATTTTTTCTGAACACTTATTTTACTTAGAATGACAACGATGCTAGGCACTGAGAAATTAAATTATAATGGGCAATGATTTCTGAGAAAATTGTCGTCTTAATAAAAATCCACAGATAAGGACCTCTGAAAATAAATCAGTGCTACTAATATGCACTGAGAGGTTACCTTATAAGTAACAATGCACCAGGCACTGTTACAGGTTTGCAGATTATAATGCCCTATATGAAGTTCCTTTTTGGCCAGCATTTATCGTTCTTCAGAGAAGGTGCCCCCATAAGTCAGCGCTATGCACTGAGAGGCACGTAACCCTCTATTGGCAATCATATCTGTATTTTCTAATAGATGCTCTCTGTTGGATGTTACACTCTGTAAGTCAGCGCTATGCACAGAGAGGGTTACCTTCCAACACATCATAAGGCTTATTGATTCATATGTTTTACCCTGTTTCTCAGCATCATATGTGATGGTGTGATTGAGCTGTTCACCTCCATGCAACATCTTTCATTAACTGGTAGTTATTGGTCCTCTTTAGTTCAGCCAAGCTAATACAGAAATGCAAGACAAAAAAGCCTAGCAAGGCTAGGTTACATTGTTAAAATATCTTCACAGAATGTGAATCATTCCTTGAATTCCAGTACAAAATAGCTTTAGGTACTCTCCAACTATCTGGCAACATTTAGAGAATTATGGATCATTACATAAAGGGCAAAATGAGCTCAACATTGATCATGAGAATACACTTGATATGTGCCAAAAGGGGACTTAAAAGTTAACTAGCAAGTATGATGACTAACTGATGAATTGTTTGAAATGTTTGGTTGTTGGCCAAATCAGAATTGTAGAAGGAATGGTGATATTTGAGTTGGGTAGGTCTATAATTAACTGACCAACTTGGAGTGTCTAGATTGAAGAGGCTTAGGTGGGGTTTACACTACACAAATTCTCACCTGTGGGAACCTGTAACTGCAAGCCCATCAATCATCAGCATCAGGCATGATGATGTCTTCTGTAGCTGTCCATTCTACATGCAACATCTACCATCTAATTGGACAGGTAGGTTTTAGTCTTAATAGTTGTCGTATATTTGACAGTAAACGTGGGTTAAGGACTGCACAAATACGAGATGATTTGTTCCACGACTTGTCCTGTATCTTTATTGTAAGACGACCACCAATGTACTGAACCTGTGTACTACATCCAATACGATATACATTACATACAGTGTGAGTGCAACCACGAGTTGACCTATGACCCCAGAAGTATACATTTGCATACATTAGAATTATGGAGCGCCTAATAGATCATAATACGCAACACTCTCCCCTGCTAATCCAAATGTTCATAAAACATTTAAAACAATTGGCTATAATGGAAACATGACAGATGTAGTATTCCACTTAGGAGATGTACATTGACAATAACAGTTTATAATGAGTTATTTTTGTTTACCGTACATAGATGAATACATTTCTGTGTTCATAATAAACTTTATACTGATGTCTGCTGTATTTCTTTTCTTTTGAATGTTATTTCAACAAACACGTATAAACAACATACATGTACTTTTAATTTGTTTCTGATACAATTATAATCATATTTGAAAACAGTCAAAACACTCATTGGAATTTTTCTTTACTCTGAACTTTAATAAATCATGTTAAATTACAAACTAAGTTTGTCAGGTGCTTTCCTATTCGCCTTTGTACTTCTGTACTGTATCTCATAGTCAAATCCGGCCATATACATAGCCCATCGCTGCATACGCTCTGCTGCTAGTGTTGGCAAGCTTGTCTTAGGCCCAAATATAGCAGTGAGTGGCTTATTATCAGTAATCAGAGTGAACTTCCTACCATAGATGTACATGTAGAACTTTTTCAAAGCAAATATCATTGCAAGTCCTTCTCGTTCTATCTGCGGATAGTTCTTCTCTGCTTTGGTCAATGAGCGCGAGGCAAACTGAACTGGTCGCTCTTCGCCATTTGGCATGATATGTGACAGTACAGCACCAATGCCTGTGGGGCTCGCATCTGTTGCTATGGTGATTGGTTTCTCCATATCGAAATGGACTAAAAACCCTGAATTGCGCAGCAATTGTTTGGCATTCGTGAACGCGCTGTCTGCTTCATCTGTCCATTTGAACTTGTGCTTCTTTTCGAGCAGTGCATTGAGAGTCGCAATTTCCGCAGCCAAATTCGGAATAAAGCGCCTGTAGTAGTTAAGCATTCCTAGGAATGACCTCAATTCTGACACATCTTTAGGTCGAGGCATGTTCTCAATTACATTGACCTTAGATTCTGACTTATGCACACCATCTTTGTCAATAACATGACCCAGGTACTCTACAGATGTTTGCATGAATTCACATTTGCCTTTCTTCAACTTGAGGCCATATTCATGCAAGCGAGTTAACACCCTGTCCAAGTTCTGCAGGTGTTCTTGTTCGGTATGACCTGTTACAAGAATATCATCTAAGTAAACCTGAACCCCAGGTAAACCTTGCAATACCTGTTCAATAGCATTCTGCCAGATAGCAGGTGCTGTGGTAATGCCAAACACTAATCTGTTTTGCTGGAACAGACCTTTGTGAGTTGATATGGTGCACAGTTTCTTTGAGTCTTCATCCAACTCCATTTGATTGTAAGCATGTGCCAGGTCAAGTTTAGAAAAGGTGACCCCACCAGCTAGGTTAGCCAGAATGTCATCCACATTTATATTAGGGGGTGCTACTGCTTTTAGCACTGGGTTTATGGTAATTTTGTAATTGCCACAAATTCGAATGGTTCCGTCTTTCTTTGGAACAGCCAAGATACCTGTACTCCATTCGCTATGTGTCACTGGAGTCAGTACACCACAGTTTTGAAGCCGCGTCAGCTCCTTTTCAACTTGTGGTCTGACTGCGTATGGTACTCTATGTGGTTTGCATGCAACTGGCTCTGCACCTTCTTGTAGGGTTACCTTGGCTTTAATGCCCTTCAGTTTACCAAGTTCATGATCAAAGACTGTGGCATGTTTATCCAGAATATCATTCAAGTTTTCCATGGCCTTAACTTTCTCAACCACAGCTATGTTATCAGTTTCAACACCTGAAAAATTAATTTCATGCCAGTTCAGCCTTATATGCTGCAACCAATCCCTACCTAGCAAGGTATGATTAGTATGTTTCACCACATACAAGTACATATCCACTGATTGCCTACCATACTTAACATTCACCTTCATTTTCCCTACCGGTCGGACTGATTCACCCGTGAAACTGGTGAGAACTCTGTTACTCTCTAGTAAGGGTAGGTCAACAAATTGTGACTTATACAAGGTAAGTGGAATCATTGTAACCCCTGAACCTGTATCCAATTCCATTTGTACAAGTTTGCCTTCAATATGCATGTTAACCATTATGGCACCACAACTGGGAAGTTTGCCATCATGCTTAGTATTATCATTAATACAAGTGTTACCATGACTACTCACTTTCAATATTGTATAATCCTCTTCGACTTCTGAGTCGCTAGTACTCGATATCTGACCCTGGCTAACTGTGTGAACAGTTTTGGAATTACTGCTAGAGTTCTTGGACCTATGTGATTGTCCCATTTTGTCCTTTCTTGACTTGCCTTGTCTTCTTTGCTGGGACCTGTCTTGACCTTGTTTGTCTTGACGGTGTTCAGTTGCTGACTCTCTGTCAAAGTCTCTACGACCTGAGTGACGAGTAGAGTTGCATTTTCGTGCGATGTGTCCGATGTGTTGACACTTGTTACATTTGGTGTCTTTGAACCAACACTCGTTTGGATCGTGTGAACTTCTTCCACACCTGTAGCATGGCTTGTCAGGTCTGGTCTGTCCACCTCTGCGTGGCTTGAAGTTTTGTCGAACCATGTTGACTGACGATTTGGTCTTCGCTGGGTTGGACATGTCATCCCTCATGCTCTTGGCCTCCGAGAGAGTCAACTCCCGTGACTGTGCAAAGCCGACTGCCTCCACGAATGTCAGTGATGGTTTGTCATTGGCTTTCTCCATGAGCTTCAGTGATGTGGACTCACTGCGCAGTCCACTGATGAACCTGTCCCGAAGATTTTCGTCGAGTTTGTCGCCGTAATTGCAGTGTAGACTTAGGTGTTTCAGGGCCACCACGTAATCAGCAATGGTCTCCGTTGCCATCTGATCTCGTTTAATGAGCTTTCTCCTTTCTGCGACGACTATCGGTGGAGCTTTCAAGTGCTTCCGAAGGACCTCCTTGAGTTCCCCATAAGGTAGTGAACTGGGTTTTGCGGGGGCAACGAGCTCTCGCACGACGTTGTAGTGATGCGGTCCAATTGCGTGAAGAAACATGGCCGCCACACGCGGGTTGCTATGTGTAACATCGAGACCGTACGCTTGAAGGAACAGTTCAAACCGTTCAACATAGCAATCCCAGTCCTCTTCTTTGTCGTAATGTGACGAAAACGGTGGGAGAAAATTGCTCCCTTCCATCGGCAATTGCGGGGGAATGGCCTGTTGCGCCATCCTCGTCGCCAATTTGTCGTATATTTGACAGTAAACGTGGGTTAAGGACTGCACAAATACGAGATGATTTGTTCCACGACTTGTCCTGTATCTTTATTGTAAGACGACCACCAATGTACTGAACCTGTGTACTACATCCAATACGATATACATTACATACAGTGTGAGTGCAACCACGAGTTGACCTATGACCCCAGAAGTATACATTTGCATACATTAGAATTATGGAGCGCCTAATAGATCATAATACGCAACAATAGTTCACATGAAGCTCTTCACTATAATGTAGAAAAACAAGAACAAATCTGCATAGCAGCGCTAGGTTACATTAGTAAAATATTCAGATGTATTACAACAACCTTCTTAATCAGGACAATTAAGCACTTCAATGTAAAGTGATATTGAAATTAATTGCAGCTCGTAGACCCTATGGTGAAATAATCTTCATCATAACTAACCTTGCTCAGAGGGCTTACCTTTAATGAGCATTTTAGTATTCATATTTAAGAAATACCTGGTTAATGCTTAACACAGACCTGAAGAAAAAAAGGAAAAACACAAACCAATCACAATCTTCTGATAAATGCCACATAATCAAGCCCATCACACACAGATTCAATTTGTAAGGACAAACAAAATCAAGCCTGCTCATACCACTTGTGCCATTACACAGTGATAACATTGATGTCAGTTCCATTACAATGAGAAGTCTATTGCCTGTTAATGTTCAGATCAATACAGGACAAAAAAGGGAGTAAAACTGATTAGTATGTTACTGATGGAAGTATGGGGCAAAGTCTGTGGGAAAAGGAAAAATAAAGGAATTAGTACATGCATCATTACGGGAAACCACCTTTGAATAAAGGCAGCATCCATTACTTTCACATACATTTATGAACAACACTGTAAGTCAGTCATACAGCTCCATTGATAATCCTTCAAAAAAATAAAGTGCACATCAGTAATAATAATATAGGACAAAGCATCATGGGGAGAAAATGATTAGTACATGTTCCTAATAGAATGATACCTGTACATACAGACATCATAAATATTTCAACATCTTTATGCATATCACTTCAAATCATACACCATTTACAAACAACTTGACATAAATGATGTCAAGAGATTGAGAAAAATATACAAAGTAGTACATGTTATTAAAATATGCTGGGACAAGGCATGGGGAGTTTAAAATGATTACTACATGTTTGTTATATGTTTATAATTATGCAATGTATACCAAGCTTGATATTAACACTAGCCAAGCAATAATGTCACATCAAGACTGTGTAGTCAAGATGTCTTCTTGTGAGAAGTCAATTACCTGTAGGCTATAAAACCCATGCTTAATATCAAGCACATTATAAACCTACACAATTGAAATATGGGACAAGACAAGGGGAGAAAAAAAGATTAGTACACGTTCATTGTTGACAATCACTTGTACATTAATGGAGGTAATAAAGTACATTGAAGGAGGCATTGATCTACAATGTTCTATTGGAATATGGAACAAAGCTTGGGATAACAATTATAAGTACATGCTTACAACAACAAATCACAAGTACATTAAGCATGGCACTATCACATGTACTTTCTGAGATGACTGTTACATTAAGACCACCATTAATTTACAAGCCTTAGTTTATCTGATAAAGTAAACGAATGAGACAACGTAGAGACAAAACACTCTGAACAGAGCAACTTGTATGGGGAGAAAAATATAGGTTAGTACATGTCCCGTGTAATATTGTATTGCAATATACAAAATGAAAACATGCTACCATGATCATGTATACTAAACGTGTATGATGAATACAGGAAAAAAACTTATGAAAATCGTTTACTTCTCACTACATACAGTAGTGATAGCTTTCTATAGAGTGAATATCACCTGAATGGATCCATGAAGATTCTTGTGTTGGATGTATATGTGACTCATTAAGAATCCTTCCCATGGCTGGACAGAAGAGAGAAAACCTCAGCAAACAGCCCTGTCTTGCGTCTGATCGTGTGTGGAAGCTTTGATGAGAAGTAGTCATCTTCCTCAGAGCAGAGCCATCCAAGATGTTGACAACTGAGCTAACACTCTCGTCTCCATTTCTTTCCAGCAAAAAAGAGAAGAAAATAAAACATGAAATTTTTTTAATGTGGTTAAAGCATCTTCCTGACATATTTTATTGGTTTTTTAAAGAGCATTAGTATATCCAATACAAGAAAGCTTGAAGGAGATTTTCTATAATTCTTTTCCCATTTTTAAAATAATTAAACTGTAACAATGTCACTGTCAGGACAAGCTCTTTTTGACATGAATAAAATGATTTTCAAAGCTGCACAGGAATAACACAAGTTACATTACAATGACTTGGAATTATTTTCAGGAAGTTGAAGATTGTTGGAGAATAATGGCTAGTTTTTTGGAATATACACATCTTTTTGGCACATCCTTTTATTGACTAGCAGTAGCCATGGTAGCACACAATGGATGAGTAAATAAGTGCGTGGCCTATAATAGGCGCACGTGACCTGCCATTGGTGCACCTGGCATTTCAATTCATATGCAAATTTGTATGAATGTATTGAACAACATTGAACTCTTGACATGATCCGATGTGTTAATTGATGATACAAAGTGGTTTTCATAGACAGACATCCTGACATTAGCACAGTCATACTAACTGACTAGCCTGGTTTGGTTTACGCTGGCCAACTGATTCTCGTTATCAAAAAAACTGCTGTGAGTTCCTCAGAATATTACCGATAAGAATAAAAATGCCAAAATATGTTTGAAGGAAAATAATTTATGCAGGAAAACCAATTGACTTGCCAATACCATAACTTAAGCATTCAACGGAATCAATGATTTTTGCAACTTATTTTTTCACTCACCTCGGGGTTCATCTGGGGTCAAATAACTTTCAGAACACTTCTGAAGTTTAGGGTCGAAGTTTCCACCAGCCCGATTGCAAAGGTCCCATGGTCGCCGGCCGGCGGTGCGATAGCCGGTAGGCCTACTGTCAGAATGTACGGTTGAATAAGTGACGCAAAAGTCAAGTCCCTCAACTCCAAAAACAAGTGCACTCGTAAGGTATCCTATCACATCTACCTGCAGGTAATTCTGGAAACTGGAAGGACCGTTTTTCGTAAGATTCGGATCCGTTTTCCGACAGATCATGATGCCCAAAATGTGAAGGCCGAGCGGAGCAAGTGGCACGAACCTTCCCCGACTGACTTCAGAGAGCAGAATGACAAACTCCGCTCTCGCGCCCAAGTAGATACAAATTAATATTCATGAGCTACACCTTTTTGGCTGCAGTAATTGGTTAGTTTTGAGAACGAGCGCCAAACGTCTGGCATATGGCTATCCTCATTGGAGGATAGTGCGTCGTCATTTGCATATGTCCAAGCGATAAGTTTCGGCGGGGATTATTTTCAACCTTGCAAATTTGATGAAGTGAACTGGATGGAACCGGATCCAGCCACTTGGAACAATAGGTCTAGACTTTTATATAGCTCATATATATATCCCAGTGACACTTGCACGTCTGGGGTCGTGTATTTAATGTTATTGGCTTGTTAATAATACAGTATCATGGGACGGTCACCCCTAGTACTTGCCACGCTGTGACCACACTACGCATACACCAGGCAGCACTCTGTAGCCATACGTACGTACTCTCTCGGGTCACATCAAGCAGCGGCGAAGCACGGTGACTGTACGCCGTACGCCAGGGCTGTAGGCCTACGTACGTCTCCGCTAAACCGTGTTGCCTGTCATTTTGGTATACACAAGTACCTGCTACCTGAAAACTCGTGAATCCGCATCAGTCAAAATAAAATGCCAAACAATTAGAAATAAGCTGCATGAGTATGGCAGAGGATTAATAAGCTCAATGGAGGTTTTTTCTTAGCTTTACTTATTCAAGAATAATGCAATGAAGTGAAGATTGATGGAGCATAATGTATAGCTATGTGCATTATGTGCATTTTACCAGTGGATGTTATTGTAACCGCTTTCCATATGACACTTAAAAAGTGTGCAGTGTTAACTTTGAACCTGGGAAATGGATGGAACCAACGTGTACCTTTTAATTCATGATCCCAAAGTAGTTGTGGGTTTACTATTTACGAGTATATAGTTTTGCGCTCCAATATTCGCCTATTATTTTAGCTTTTTTTAATTTTTTTTTTTTATAGTTTTTGAGCACTGACTTGTAGTGTTCATTCATAACACAATTATTGCGCCCTCTCTCACCTCTAATTACGGAGCTCTGAGGTGCCATCAGATTTCTCGGGATGACGACATAATAATTACAGGCAAGATGACGACATCCTGAGATAATAAGATTACCACCTTGCAATGGACAAACGGTTCGGCATAGGCCCTCATATACGTTCAAACTTTACATAACCAGAACTTCTCAGGATGTGGACATCTTGATTTTAGGATGTCGGTGACTTTCTGTAAACTTGTGTCCGCCTGCGTGGAGACATTTACACACCCGCGGACACATTTGGCGGGGAGACAGATTTAACTTTTACATCGGAACCCACCACATAATTATACTGCTTTTCGTCTAAATACATGAAATATTATACTATTCAAGACACAATTCAAAGCCCTGACCGAAGACGGAGTAGGATCCAAAATTTGGCCTGCACCAATTTTTATTTCGTGAGTGAGCACCATAGATCTGTATTAAAAATTATCACGCATTTTAGCAATGAGCCACATACACGGAGTCTGGGAACTACGACGAATGTCACAGGCTAACCTTTGCTAAACATGGATAACTGTTTTATGCCACCGTTAACTCAAACGCCATGTTGGTCCACGTGCTTGCCTATAAGGGTAACATAAAACAGTCGTTGATGTATTTTGGCAAAGTCTGTGACATTGTGTCAAGTTCCCAGTCTCCGTGTAATAACATTGTACGTGAACTCATTGCTAAAGCGCATGGGAATCTTTGCAGTGTACAAACGTATTGAGATTGAGTCTTCAACAACTTGATGCATGTTCAATGTTGACAGGCGACACATTTGTCGAAATTGCAGTCCAGAAAATAATCGTAAGTACCACTAAAGTATCACGTGTTCGTCTTAATTGACATGTGTAGAAGCCGGCAGGTGCTTTATGGAATCATTTGACTTGATTTCAGGCATTATTCAGGCGATCTGTTTTACAATTTTGACATCATATTCATAAGTTAAACTTTATAGTTAATTTATATTATCATGTAGGCTATGTCAACATTGTAAACAATGAGAAATAGAGCTACAGCTATTACTGCATTATGGGATTGATGAAGTAAAAAAATCGTTGGAAAGAATTCCACTGATGACCATTATTTGTGCACAACTCTATGGAACCAATAGAGGGCGTTTAGAGCAAAATGGCACCGCTGTATTGGAAGTGTACAATTTGTAGGTAAAAAACCCTGTAAAACTCACTTTTCAGATATGCTACCCAAGTTTTCCACACCTGAGATTGAAGTTCATCATAATTTGTATCCAATAAGTTAACTCTTGGAGGGTATAATCCTTTTTCCGTAATGGTCATCAGTGGAATTCTTTCCAAATCGTTAAAATGTAGGAGTTCTGACAGCCCAGTAAGTGAGACAAATTTCAAAACAGCTCTGTTTTTTTATGTTAATTTCTTTTAGTTGTCAACGAGAAAGAAATATAAAAAGTCGCACTACTGGGGTATTGTACATGTGTACACATGTACATAATGCACATGCACATGTGTATGCACATGTCTGATTTCATTGGGACATCGGGAGTACACCGCGAATCCCGACGGCCGGTTTTCAAACAAACCAAAACAAAACAAAACACCGAGATGATTCAGAACTATAATTTGTTTACAACATTTAATGGAAAGAAATGTTTGTATAAAACAAGATTATCAAGTATATTTGAGTGAGGTTTAAAGAGGAAACAAAAAAGGCTGTTTTGGTTTACGGTCACTCTATAAAACTTCAGTTTTTAATTTTTGCCTTGGTGCCCTACAGCTAAAGAGTATTTGGCCTTCGTTCCCTTCCCAATGGCCTTGGTGCCCCCAAAATTTGAAAATTACCAAGGCCATTTGGCCTTGCCCTCACCAAACCTAATTTCCAGCCCTGTACATGAGCAGGACATAAGACCACACTTTGTTTGTCTGGTTCACAGACGGTGGTCGGCGGGTCAGAATCAATTGGATATGGCTGGAAATTACTCACCGTGTTCGGAAGCATCCACAGCCAGTTCCCATAGAATCATGTGTAATATTAAGCCACAGCCAACTAATTCAGACACGAATGACGTCATCTGATAAAAGTGCCCAGATTATAAATGGAGGCTTAGACCATTCCTAATCACCATACATTTCTAATTCTACCTCCATGATTTTAATCAACCCCACCTATCAAAACACAAGCAAATTACGCAGTAGCTAAATTCTTGCCAATCTAGTACATTTGGTGGCTTCTTTATTCTTCTTTATTTTGCCGACACGCAGGTCTACAGCGTGCGAGGCGCGTGGTGACCAGAAACTGGAGAATTTTTAGCCTAAGTTGCGGTGGCTTGTGGAGATAAAGTTAATGCAAGCTCTGTTGAATTATAGTTCCTGTAATTTCCCATCTGTTGATATTCTGTAAATATTATCATTTCATTTCTTACTTTTTGTCTTTCTTGTTTCCATGGCATCCACAGACTGAAGATGGATATAGATGATTCCGTTGATACTCCATCTCAAAGGTTTAGTTACCTTGAAGGTTCCATTCTTTGGGCGGAAGACTCTATACAAGACAGATATGTGGCAATACCGAGCCTCTTCAATACGCAGCAATATATTTGATGTTGACACTAAGAGACCTGATTCATCTCCACCTGCTATTGAAGACTACTCAACACCAGTGGTAACTTGAATCTATTTTCTTAGGAAAGAAACTTTAATACTGGCCAGGGCTCGACCACTGAAAAGCCTGGCCAAGCCCTGGCCTTCAGGCCTGAAATCCTTCTCTTGTCAGCCCTGAACCTCACTACAAAGCCTGGCTTTTGGATTATGTCCATGATCAATATGGAGTCCGTCTTTTAGTTCATTTAGTGCAAACTATGATGCAGGACAAAGCAGGGACTGAAGTTGATAGTTCAAGTCTATGGATTATAGAAGCCCAAGAGCCCAGGCAAAGCACAGGCCTGGCCTGGCTTTTTAGCATTACCAACCAGCATTAAAATTTCTCTCCTTGAATACCTTGAAACTTAAAACATTACCAATATTTTGTTGCATCACTGCAACAAACGTCCTATGTGAAAGGGCTAGGGCTGTGCGTTCTACCCGGGTACTCGAAACCCGACCGAAACCATCGAGTACCCGGCTCCATTTTTTCGATTCTATTACCCGTAAAAAAATAACAACCCATGCCCTTTTTCTTATAATACATCACTGACCTGCAAAATTGGTAGTTTTTTGCAATGTCAAAAGCAGATTATTTACAGCAAATCTGTACCGAAGCCCGCAGCGAGCCACAATTATCGACGCAGTCCGGCCGCGATCTACGGTACCCGACAACGCGACGCACCCCGGCCGCGATGTAGGCCTACATGTACCGACCAAAAATCCTACCGCGTACGGCAGATCATCGGAACAGACCGAGCCCACACCGTGCACACACAGTACGTACGGTGTATACAGTATGTAGTCTTCCTGCCCACACGTGGTCGAGACTGGTGCACGTTGTTTTGACATCGTGGCTATTACGCGTGGCCGTGTGTGGGGCGGATACCAGTCATGGAACATTCGGGATTACCATGCTGACCATGTGCACAATGCCGCATCGTGATTACGTCTTAATAATGCGTTTGTCACCCTAGTAATTTTTCTCACGTTATTTCTTAAGATCTAGCACATGTACGTGAAAAGTGTGTTTCTTCTAATTGGCCAACTGGACAAAATTACCGACTGAAATTCAAGTAAGATTTAGCTGATCAGGAAAATGCGATTTACGGGGTGGTCAGAATATTTTACGGGGAACACGCAACGAAATAACAACCCTGACAATGCATACATCGTGTTTGATGTCGGTGTTCGATGTCGGAAAAAAGATCAAGCTAACTTTTGCTTGGCCTGTCATGTCGGTAGAAATAGCGTAAACTAAAATTCGGCAACCCTAAAAAAAGCCGAAATCCGCTAAAGGTCGGGGTGTTTTGGGAAAGGTCTGGTAATTTTTTAGCACGCCTGGCTCGGAGCCCCGATACGGTACTCACCAACGGCCATTACGCAACATACTTCCGGGTTCTTAATTTCTTATGTTTTATATTATATCGCGGGTACCCGGGTACCCGCCCGTTTGGGCAAAGGGTACTCGGGTCCAAAATTACCCGTGAATGCACAGCCCTAGAAAGGGCCATTACCTACCTCTACATTATTTTGAATATATTTACATATTATTAACTGTAACTTGTAAGGCATCTTCACCCATTGCATGGAGCTTTGGTACTGACAACATATTTCCATGATGGAAATCTAAACCAAATTGTAATGTGAACATGGACCTTTAAGCACTGATACAAAGATTTGTTTGACAAGGCTGATAACATTTGATTCTTCAATACCTTCTTTCAATCATGTAAAGGATGGAGTGACTAGAAGGAGTGCAGCAGGTTGCAACAGGTGTGATGTAGAGCAGATACCTGGACTAGATTATACACAGCCAGCCTTCCAGCTAGAGATAGCTACAGCTGATGATAGGAGCTTAGTCACCTTCTACTACCAGGTTGGTACTGTTCCTGGAGGGAGTAACATCATCTTCAAGACTGAGTTTGCTGGACCATCAGCCATCATTTCACAGGTGCTACTTTACTTTGTTCCTAGAGATGACCTAAGCAAACTGGATAATACACTGACTTCTAATCAATACATGTAATAAACTCCTGTAAACTGTTCATCAGCCAAAATAATAACCTGAAATATATAAAATGCTTAGAGTTAAAAGGGGCAGACCTTTTAATCCAAGCAGGATCTTTCTTGAACATCCTGCTAGGATCAAAACGTCAGATAGATAATACTAACTGTCTATTACCACCAAGGTTGACCAAATGTGAAGGGTAATATTCTCAAAGAGTCATATCCTAGGGCTCAATATTACGGTCGTGTACTTGAGGAATTGCTGCTTGATATAGCAAATAATTCTTCATATTTCACCAGTTAGCAGATCATTCTGGCATTTTTATTCACCTGTTATGATCAATTAATTTTCTGAATTGCCTTAGGTTTCAAGAGACAGAGGAAGATAGCAAACCTTTGGAGAGCTCTGCACCAGCTCATGTCAGTGGTGATAATATTTCAGTTTCAGATTCATTTGCTTATCATTTGACCTTTCTTCCTTCCAGTATGGTCTCTTGACACACTATGAGCGTCTTGGTATCGGTCATGCAGTGGAGTTCAGTCATGACTCAGTCCATCTGGATCACAATAATCTCTACTACTTCAACATAGAACTGCTGAACTACGTAGAATATGAGAACATCATCTCATCAGTAGCAATCATAGCTGACTTGACTCCACCTGCACCAGGATTAATCATCAATGAAACCAGAGATGAAGTAGTACATGAAACATGTGTGGATTTCACTCCTGATGAATGGATAATCAGAGGTAATTCCATTCCATATTAATTTCTGTTAAGATTGCCTTGGTGCCCCTGGCCATTGCCTTGGTGCCCCTGGTCATTGCCTTGGTGCCCCTGGCCATTGCCTTGTTGCCCCTGGTCATTGCCTTGGTTCCCCTGGTCATTGCCTTGGTGCCCCTTGTCATTGCCTTGGTGCTGCCTGGTCATTGCCTTGGTTGCCCCTGGTCATTGCCTTGGTGCCCCTTGTCATTGCCTTGGTGCTGCCTGGTCATTGCCTTGGTTGCCCCTGGTCATTGCCTTGGTGCCCCTGGTCATTGCCTTGGTGCCCCTGGTCATTGCCTTGGTGCACTGGTCATTGCCTTGGTGTTGCCTAGTCATTGCCTTGGTGCCTCTGGTCATAGCCTTGGTGCTGCCTGGTCATTGCCTTGGTGCCCCTGGTCATTGCCTTGGTGCTGCCTGGTCATTGTCTTGGTGCTCCTGGTCATTGCCTTGGTGCACTGGTCATTGCCTTGGTGTCCCTGGTCATTGCCTTGGTGCACTGGTCATTGCATGCCTTGGTGTTGCCTGGTCATTGCCTTGGTGCTCCTGGTCATTGCCTTGGTGCTCCTGGTCATTGCCTTGGTGCTCCTGGTCATTGCCTTGGTGCACTGGTCATTGCATGCCTTGGTGCTCCTGGTCTTTGCCTTGGTGCCCCTGGTCATTGCCTTTGTGCTGCCTGGTCATTGCCTTGGTGCCCCTGGTCATTGCCTTGGTGCTGCCTGGTCATTGCCTTGGTGCTCCTGGTCATTGCCTTGGTGCTCCTGGTCATTGCCTTGGTGCTCCTGGTCATTGCCTTGGTGTCCCTGGTCATTGCCTTGGTGCACTGGTCATTGCATGCCTTGGTGCTCCTGGTCATTGCCTTGGTGCTCCTGGTCATTGCCTTGGTGCCCCTGGTCATTGCCTTGGTGCTGCCTGGTCATTGCCTTGGTGCCCCTGGTCATTGCCTTGGTGCTGCCTGGTCATTGCCTTGGTGCACTGGTCATTGCCTTGGTGCTGCCTGGTCATTGCCTTGGTGCACTGGTCATTGCCTTGGTGCCCCTGGTCATTGCCTTGGTGCTGCCTGGTCATTGCCTTGGTGCCCCTGGTCATTGCCTTGGTGCTGCCTGGTCATTTCCTTGGTGCCCCTGGTCATTGCCTTGGTGCTGCCTGGTCATTGCCTTGGTGCTCCTGGTCATTGCCTTGGTGCCCCTGGTCATTGCCTTGGTGCCCCTGGTCATTGCCTTGGTGCCCCTGGTCATTGCCTTGGTGCTCCTGGTCATTGCCTTGGTGCCTCTGGTCATTGCCTTGGTGCTTTTGGTCATTGCCTTGGTGTTCCTGGTCATTGCCTTGGTGCACTTGTCATTGGCTTGGTGCACTGGTCATTGCCTTGGTGCCCCTGGTCATTGCCTTGGTGCTTCTGGTCATTGCCTTGGTGCCCCTGGTCATTGCCTTGGTGCCTCTGGTCATTGCCTTGGTGCCCCTGGTCATTGCCTTGGTGCCCCTGGTCATTGCCTTGGTGCACTGGTCATTGTCTTGGTGCACTGGTCATTGCCTTGGTGCCCCTGGTCATTGTCTTGGTGCTTCTGGTCATTGCCTTGTTGCCCCTGGTCATTGCCTTGGTTCCCCTGGTCATTGCCTTGGTGCCCCTTGTCATTGCCTTGGTGCTGCCTGGTCATTGCCTTGGTTGCCCCTGGTCATTGCCTTGGTGCCCCTTGTCATTGCCTTGGTGCTGCCTGGTCATTGCCTTGGTTGCCCCTGGTCATTGCCTTGGTGCCCCTGGTCATTGCCTTGGTGCCCCTGGTCATTGCCTTGGTGCTCCTGGTCATTGCCTTGGTGCTCCTGGTCATTGCCTTGGTGTCCCTGGTCATTGCCTTTGTGCACTGGTCATTGCATGCCTTGGTGCTCCTGGTCATTGCCTTGGTGCTCCTGGTCATTGCCTTGGTGCCCCTGGTCATTGCCTTGGTGCTGCCTGGTCATTGCCTTGGTGCCCCTGGTCATTGCCTTGGTGCTGCCTGGTCATTGCCTTGGTGCACTGGTCATTGCCTTGGTGCTGCCTGGTCATTGCCTTGGTGCACTGGTCATTGCCTTGGTGCCCCTGGTCATTGCCTTGGTGCTGCCTGGTCATTGCCTTGGTGCCCCTGGTCATTGCCTTGGTGCTGCCTGGCCATTTCCTTGGTGCACTGGTCATTGCCTTGGTGCTGCCTGGTCATTGCCTTGGTGCACTGGTCATTGCCTTGGTGCCCCTGGTCATTGCCTTGGTGCACTGGTCATTGCCTTGGTGCTGCCTGGTCATTGCCTTGGTGCACTGGTCATTGCCTTGGTGCCCCTGGTCATTGCCTTGGTGCTGCCTGGTCATTGCCTTGGTGCCCCTGGTCATTGCCTTGGTGCTGCCTGGTCATTGCCTTGGTGCTCCTGGTCATTGCCTTGGTGCCCCTGGTCATTGCCTTGGTGCCCCTGGTCATTGCCTTGGTGCCCCTGGTCATTGCCTTGGTGCTTCTGGTCATTGCCTTGGTGTTGCCTGGTCATTGCCTTGGTGCTGCCTGGTCATTGCCTTGGTGCCCCTGGTCATTGCCTAATTGGTGCTGCCTGGTCATTGTCTTGGTGCACTGGTCATTGCCTTGGTGCCCCTGGTCATTGCCTTGGTGCTGCCTGGTCATTGCCTTGGTGCCCCTGGTCATTGCCTTGGTGCTTCTGGTCATTGCCTTGGTGTTGCCTGGTCATTGCCTTGGTGCTGCCTGGTCATTGCCTTGGTGCCTCTGGTCATTGCCTTGGTGCTTCTGGTCATTGCCTTGGTGCTTCTGGTCATTGCCTTGGTGTTGCCTTGGCTTTGCCTTGGTGCACTGGTCATTGCCTTGGTGCCTCTGGTCATCATTGCCTTGGTGCTTCTGGTCATTGCCTTGGTGCTGCCTGGTCATTGCCTTGGTGCTTCTGGTCATTGCCTTGGTGCTTCTGGTCATTGCCTTGGTGCTTCTGGTCATTGCCTTGGTGCTGCCTGGTCATTGTCTTGGTGCCCCTGGTCATTGCCTTGGTTGACCCCTGGTCATTGCCTTGCTGCCCCCTGGTCATTGCCGTGGTGCACTGGGCTTACATTTGGATGCTGATAGAGTTCATGAGGAATTTACTGTGTCTTGACCAAACTAACCTGCTTACCTGATTGTTATTGATTTCTAGGATTGCAGTGAGGTGGATCACTAGTGCTAGGTTTACTGGATGCTGATAGAGTTCATGAGGAATTTACTGTGTCTTGACCAAACTAACCTGCTTACCTGATTGTTATTGATTTCTAGGATTGCAGTGAGGTGGTTCACTAGTGCTAGGCTGACTGGATGCTGATAGAGTTCATGAGGAATTTACTGTGTCTTGACCAAACTAACCTGCTTACCTGATTGTAATTGATTTCTAGGATTGCAGTGAGGTGGTTCACTAGTGCTAGGCTTACTGGATGCAGATAGAGTTCATGAGGAATTTACTGTGTCTTGACCAAACTAACCTGCTTACCTGATTGTTATTGATTTCTAGGATTGCAGTGAGGTTGATCACTAGTGCTAGGCTGACTGGATGCTGATAGAGTTCATGAGGAATTTACTGTGTCTTGACCAAACTAACCTGCTTAGCTGATTGTTATTGATTTCTAGGATTACAGTGAGGTGGATCACTAGTGCTAGGCTTACTGGATGCTGATAGAGTTTATGAGGAATTTACATCCAATGCTGCTCCTGAGTTCATGCCATATCACCTATCCCTTATACACCATGCAGTACACATCCAGACTGCCAGGTTTGTAGTGGGAATTATTCTCTTTATGTTTGCTGTTATACAGAAATACACTCTCAAATGATTGAGCCTAATTACTCAGTACATGTATATCGCTTAGGCCCAACCTGCACTCAACTGTAATGTTCTTTATTCCTGTAGGATACAGTTTGCGTATGAGCCACAGTTCTACATCGCTAGTCTTGGACAGGCTGAGCTACAGGACCCAATGTTGATTAACATTAGTCTCAACACACCAGGCAACTGGACAGAGGCCAAACCCAGACTTATCTACTGGAATAACAGTAAGAATTCTTCATTTATATTAGTGGTTTGATGCAAGCAGGATCTTTTTCAAAGGCTACAAGGTTTTATAGACTTTGAGAAAGATCCTGCTAGTCAAGTTACAATTCTGCACCTGTTACCTACATATGGAACTTGAACACTGACACAGATTTCAAGGACTGTAGCAATCACAGACATATACACTAGAGGGAGACAGACACTCACTTGAGTGGTAACTCCTGACTAAACATATGATCACTAGAGGGAGACAGACACTCACTTGAGTGGTAACTCCTGACTAAACATATGATCAATAGAGGGAGACAGACACTCACTTGAGTGGTAACTCCTGACTAAACATATGATCACTAGAGGGAGACAGACACTCACTTGAGTGGTAACTCCTGACTAAACATATGATCACTATAGAGGGAGACAGACACTCACTTGAGTGGTAACTCCTGACTAAACATATGATCAATAGAGGGAGACAGACACTCACTTGAGTGGTAACTCCTGACTAAACATAAGATCACTATAGAGGGAGACAGACACTCACTTGAGTGGTAACTCCTGACTAAACATATGATCAATAGAGGGAGACAGACACTCACTTGAGTGGTAACTCCTGACTAAACATATGATCACTAGAGGGAGACAGACACTCACTTGAGTGGTAACTCCTGACTAAACATATGATCAATAGAAGGAGACAGACACTCACTTGAGTGGTAACTCCTGACTAAATATATGGTCACTAGAGGGAGACAGACACTCACTTGAGTGGTAACTCCTGACTAAACATATGATCACTAGAGGGAGACAAAACTCCTGACTAAACATATGATCACTAGAGGGAGACAGACACTCACTTGAGTGGTAACTCCTGACTAAACATAAGATCACTAGAGGGAGACAGAAACTCACTTGAGTGGTAACTCCTGACTAAACATATGATCACTAGAGGGAGACAAACACTCACTTGAGTGGTAACTCCTGACTAAACATATGATCACTAGAGGGAGACAAACACTATGGTTATCCAACAATGATAACTGATAATGTGGCCATCAAATGGAAGGGAAAATAAAGCTTTGCCCCAAATCTCTGGCTGCCGCTGCAAATAACACACAAGTCTATGGAACCAGCTGCAGTCACTGTGGTTGCCATAGGTCAGTAGGTGCGTGTGTAATTTGCAGCCGGAGCCTGAGATTTGGGACACGGTCTAAGACTTGACTTGAGTCCAATGCAAAGCTAATGATATCTTCATTGTGTCTGTTGGATCTTCTTACCAATGATGTTACATGATTATGTGATCTTTCTACAGGATACCATGACTTGGGCTATGACTACCTTGACCTATGCACCAAATGCCAACTATCATGGATGGGACAGCTTCCTAGTCTTAGCTGAAGATCTATCAGGTGCAGTGTCTCAACTTCTAGAAATACAGATAGCTGTCCTCATCAATCCTTGTATCAACAATGGCATATGTGGAGGTTGGTTCAAATTCTCAAATTCAGTAATTGCTTAGGGTGACTTGAACTGGAAACTATGACAGATTGATAGTGTACTCACATCTGAGCTACCCAGCCCTATGATGGGCCTTAAGTCTTTGCTCAGGGTGCCAGTCAGAAGCCATATAACCCATTAACTGCCACACCAGTGCTCTACCATCTGAACTATCCAGCCCTATGATGGGCCCCTAAAGTCTTTGCTCAGGGTGCCAGTCAGAAGCCATATAACCCATTAACTTCCACACCAGTGCTCTACCATCTGAGCTATCCAGCCCTATGATGGGCCCTAAAGTCTTTGCTCAGAGTGCCAGTCAGAAGCCATATAACCCATTAACTGTCATACCAGTGATCTACCATCTGAGCTATCCAACCCTATGATGGGCCCTGAAGTCTTTGCTCAGGGTGCCAGTCAGAAGCCATATAACCCATTAACTGTCACACCAGTGCTCTACCATCTGAGCTATCCAGCCCTATGATGGGCCCCTTACGTCTTTGCTCAGGGTGCCAGTCAGAAGCCATATAACCCATTAACTGCCATACCAGTGCTCTATACCATCTGAGCTATCCAGCCCTATGATGGGCCCTGAAGTCTTTGCTCAGGGTGCCAGTCAGAAGCCATATAACCCATTAACTGCCATACCAGTGCTCTATACCATCTGAGCTATCCAGCCCTATGATGGGCCCTGAAGTCTTTGCTCAGGGTGCCAGTCAGAAGCCATATAACCCATTAACTGTCACACCAGTGCTCTACCATCTGAGCTATCCAGCCCTATGATGGGCCCCTTACGTCTTTGCTCAGGGTGCCAGTCAGAAGCCATATAACCCATTAACTGCCATACCAGTGCTCTATACCATCTGAGCTATCCAGCCCTATGATGGGCCCTGAAGTCTTTGCTCAGGGTGCCAGTCAGAAGCCATATAACCCATTAACTGCCATACCAGTGCTCTATACCATCTGAGCTATCCAGCCCTATGATGGGCCCTGAAGTCTTTGCTCAGGGTGCCAGTCAGAAGCCATATAACCCATTAACTGCCATACCAGTGCTCTATACCATCTGAGCTATCCAGCCCTATGATGGGCCCTGAAGTCTTTGCTCAGGGTGCCAGTCAGAAGCCATATAACCCATTAACTGCCATACCAGTGCTCTATACCATCTGAGCTATCCAGCCCTATGATGGGCCCTGAAGTCTTTGCTCAGGGTGCCAGTCAGAAGCCATATAACCCATTAACTGCCATACCAGTGCTCTATACCATCTGAGCTATCCAGCCCTATGATGGGCCCTGAAGTCTTTGCTCAGGGTGCCAGTCAGAAGCCATATAACCCATTAACTGTCACACCAGTGCTCTACCATCTGAGCTATCCAGCCCTATGATGATCAGTCTGAAGCCATAATTATGTTTTCCATTGTTTCTATTGCATGCATGTTGAGTGTTGTTTTGCATGTCACTGACTCCCCTCAGTATAGTAGCATATTTGTGACTATTCTGAATAATTATTTGATCAAGCATTATTAAACTACAAAACTCAAAACCCTGCCAAGTTTCCAAACACTTAGCTTGCTGACCTCAAAATTGAAATCAACAGTAAATGTGAGATTAGTAACAGGAAAGTGTAATTCTCTTCTCTTACATGTATAAGAACTTGATGTAAATGCTGATCCAATGGCATTGGTTCAATATCTGCAAGCAACAACAAGCTATTAGTGCACAGGCACAGTACTGCAGACTCACTGCAAAAGTGAGTAAGACTTTTTTCTCAATAATAACAGTGTTTGCCAAATGCAGATTGATAGACAGCCCAGTCATGATAAAAGTCAACAGAGCCATGTGTAGAGCAATCTCTCCCATAGATCACTGCAGAAGATCAGTAGTCTTTGCTTAATATACATTAGGCAGCAAAGCAGGATTGTTAACCATGTAATAATTGGCAGTGAACTGAGTCAATCATGGCATGTTGAGATGAATAAACCCAGCTTGTGTAATAATGTAACAGCTTGCTCAATATCTTGATACATAGCAACAGTGTCCTTAGTCTAGGGAATTCAAATACAGTCTAGGCCTATGCAGTCAGTGAAGTCAGTGTACCAGACATGATACAAATCATAACTCACAAGAGACCAGTTTTATTGAGCTGCTTCAGCAGAAAATATTGCTGGGCCAGTTTTCATGCTTAGCAAAAATCAGCTGATTACCAGCCACAAGGAATTATACTCAACATGTCATTTCACTGGTAACCTGCATTTTGCTTAGCCAATAATGTTTGTGCTGAGCAGTTACATGAAACTGTCCCTTGGTATATTGGCCTTGTTGCCTCCTTCATCAATTCCCATAGACATTGTGACTGAATGGAAAATAGCCTCTAATTCATTAGTACATGTATATCATGTTGGTACATACACTGTAATACTTGCACTGTGTTTATTACACAAAGTATCATCAGTGGTAAAGTTATAGTGGTATAAGTATTTATAGCATTTGTAACTATGGTATGAAGCCATGTGTTTTCATGTTATTCTGTCATGTCATTTCCATGAAGTATTGGTCATGACTGTCTTGAATAATAATCTGTCCTTTCACGTCTAAACATGAGTTTTTCTCACTCTTTTGTGACATGATAATGGCATCTTGTGCTATTGAACATACTGTACAGTGTTTGTTACATGTATGCCTCAACTATATGGCCCAACTATAGTTCAGACTTGATTCTATGGTCATTGGTTCACAGTTACCCCATTCCTATACCTGCATGGTGTGAACGCTGGTTCACATCCTGGTGAAAGTCAGCCATCGTTTGTACGCAAACTCAAACTGCCTGCACAGACACGTACACATAGCTGCTTGTTGTTTACGTATTTTTATCAGTTTTAATTAATTGTGTGTTTTGATGTAGTTTCTGTTGCTAGATTCTTTTGTTGACAAGCTCAAAAACTGTCCAGAAACCCACGTAGATTTAAAGTGGATCATATCTATCCATGGTTCTGTCATTCTCCTGCTTATACCGGCGTCTTCCAACATTAATTGCAACCTTATTGGAAATAAATGGCAAACTTTCCATAGTTCCATTCAATACTTCTTGTTTACAGCCATGCAGATGGAATGGTATACTGACTCATAAAGGCTTATTCTTCACGGTCAGTGATGGCCATATTAATTTCCTGAGTCCTGCTGAAATTAATTAATATGGCAGGGCAGCATTTACTGTTGATTAATTTCTAGCGAGAAAACACAATAACCTGCCAACAACTACAAAGAGCAAATTATGCGTGTGGATTGACAGGAGTTGACCTGCAATATTACAAACCCTCAGTTATTAATTAAGGTACACACTACTGGTCTTGTATTAGTTGTACAGAGTTACAACTCTTAGATGTGTGGCTGTGAATTGAAATGCTATTACTGACCTGTCTGTAAATGACTGAAATGTACATCAAATAAAGAATACCAATCAGCTTATAATTACTCATGGAACTGCCTCATTATGAAACTCCTACTACAGTTCAGGTATATATGATGGATACTCATTGCCCCTCCATACATCATACCTGTAGCCTTAGTGTTTAGGTTTCAACTTTCACTGCCTCATTATGAAACTCCTACTACAGTTCAGGTATATATGATGGATACTCATTGCCCCTCCATACATCATACCTGTAGCCTTAGTGTTTAGGTTTCAACTTTCACTGCCTCATTATGAAACTCCTACTACAGTTCAGGTATATATGATGGATACTCATTGCCCTTCCATACATCATACCTGTAGCCTTAGTGTTTAGGTTTCAACTTTCACTACCTCATTATGAAACTCCTACTACAGTTCAGGTATATATGATGGATACTCATTGCCCCACCATACATCATACCTGTAGCCTTAGTGTTTAGGTTTCAACTTTCACTGCCTCATTATGAAACTCCTACTACAGTTCAGGTATATATGATGGATACTCATTGCCCCTCCATACATCATACCTGTAGCCTTAGTGTTTAGGTATCAACTTTCACTGCCTCATTATGAAACTCCTACTACAGTTCAGGTATATATGATGGATACTCATTGCCCCTCCATACATCATACCTGTAGCCTTAGTGTTTAGGTATCAACTTTCACTGCCTTATTATGAAACTCCTACTACAGTTCAGGTATATATGATGGATACTCATTGCCCCTCCATACATCATGCCTGTAGCCTTAGTGTTTAGGTTTCAACTTTCACTGCCTCATTATGAAACTCCTACTACAGTTCAGGTATATATGATGGATATTCATTGCCCCTCCATACATCATACCTGTAGCCTTAGTGTTTAGGTGTCAACTTTCACTGCCTCATTATGAAACTCCTACTACAGTTCAGGTATATATGATGGATACTCATTGCCCCTCCATACATCATGCCTGTACCCTTAGTGTTTAGGTTTCAACTTTCAAGCTTGAAAGTTAAGGGTCATGATGTCTTGTAAAGAAAATGGTTTCCTAAAGAGCTTAAATGACAAAATCCCAAATCAGTGTAGTCAAACTGTAGGCCTACAACTTGCACTATTGTAGTCTGTTTGTTTCATGTTTGCCTCAACTATGGCCCAACTATAGTTCAGACTTGATTCTATGGGTTCACAGTTACCCCATTCCTATACCTGCATGGTGTGACCGCTGGTTCACATCCAAGTGAAAGTCAGCCATCATTTGTACGCAAACTCAAACTGCTTGTTGTTTACCTAGTTTTATCAATTTTAATTAACTGTGTGTTTGGATGCAGTTTCTGTTGCTAGGATACTTTTGTTGGGTCATTGTAACAAGCCTTTCTGGCTGCAAGCCTTTATTACCAGTGCCCTTGATGGTTGGACACTTAATTAAAATGCTACTGCCTTTACTTACATGTAAGATGCAGATAAACAGGGAGTACAATATAACCAAGGATGGATCAAACCAATATATTCAAGAGGGATAGACACAAGTACCTAGTATCTGAGCTTGAGATTAATATGTTGGTTTAGTGGTTTGGTTGATGGTAGTTTATATCCCTGTGTGATAGTGGATCATGCTTGCTTTCTTGCTTTCCTTCTAGAAAGTTCCCAGTGTGTATTTCTTACCAGGGCTGTAGTCATCAGTGTGTGTATTGCTTAGTATGGTCACATTGTCAGCCATTTTGTTCTCTTAAACAGTTCCCTCCTTGTTGTTGATCCCCTGATGTAACTGAATTGAAAATGTTTCAGGTAAAATCAACAATGTCCATGATATGAAACATGGATGTTATTTACTGCATGTCATCCATATCAAACCATTTATACTAGTGATAAACTGAACATGAAGGACACAGACCAGCAGACAAATGACAGTGTCTCATTATTATACTATGAATATCTTCTCAATTCATGTAAATATCATGATTGTACTACTTGACTATGTCTAGATACCTTTGTCAGCAGTGTACTGTATGCATTGTCAGCTTACATGCACACAGTGTATGAAGAGATGTATTATTAGTGAGTTTGTTTGTTAATGTTAAAGATTTCATTTAACATATTCTAGAAAATCTATACCTTGGGGCCGATATCTCTAACGCTTTGCAATCATCGTTAAAGCCCAAATGCATCGCTAAACAGAAAATCAATCACTTTATGTAGCAATTTTCAGTTCAGTGATGGATTTTTTGGTATTTAGCGATGATTGCAAAGCATAAGTGAATTTGGCCCCTGGCTCCTCAAACTATTGTAACTCTAAACTCAAATTCCTAGGTATGGTGGTACGAATGCATCTTTTGATTAAGGAAAACACTGTTTATTTACAGTAAAGATGCTTACAGAACTTGCACAATAACCAACAGAAGCAAAGGTTATTAAATTTCTGCAGTGTAAACACAACAATAAGCTGCCAACAATTACAAAGAGCAAATTACTCGCTTGGATTCATCCAAGTCAGTCTGTGTTATTAAAAACCCTGTAAGAGTAAGTAATGCATACACACACAGTGTATCACTATGATGCATATGGAACCATTACTTTACTGTTTGTTAAAACGTGAACAATCTACACATGTTATATTGGGAGACATGTCAATCAGTTTATACCAGAGAAGTGAGTTAAGATGTCATAGAGATTACATAGATTTATTGAGGGACAAACGTTGTACCTTAAAGAAACCAACTTGAACTGCACAAACTGCAAACTTGTAATCAACGCTCATAGTGATTGAGATGGAATCAACTCATTCTTTAAAACTTGAATAAGAAACATGGATATTAGATTTGAGCACAGAAGAATGAATGTGACTTTCCAATCATTGAGTAGGGAACTAGGGATCAATGTGACTTTCCAATCATTGAGTAGGGAACTAGGGATCAATGTGACTTTCCAATCATTGAGTAGGGAACTAGGGATCAATGTGACTTTCCAATCATTGAGTAGGGAACTAGAGATCAATGTGACTTTCCAATCATTGAGTAGGGAACTAGGGATCAATGTGACTTTCCAATCATTGAGTAGGGAACTATGGATCAATGTGACTTTCCAATCATTAAGTAGGGAACTAGGGATCAATATGACTTTCCAATCATTGAGTAGGGAACTAGGGATCAATGTGACTTTCCAATCATTGAGTAGGGAACTAGGGATCAATGTGACTTTCCAATCATTGAGTAGGGAACTATGGATCAATGTGACTTTCCAATCATTGAGTAGGGAACTAGAGATCAATGTGACTTTCCAATCATTGAGTAGGGAACTGGAGATCAATGTGACTTTCCAATCATTGAGTAGGGAACTAGGGATCAATGTGACTTTCCAATCATTGATTAGGAAACTAGGGATCAATGTGACTTTCCAATCATTGAGTAGGGAACTAGGGATCAATGTGACTTTCCAATCATTGAGTAGGGAACTAGGGATCAATGTGACTTTCCAATCATTGAGTAGGGAACTAGGAATCAATGTGACTTTCCAATCATTGAGTAGGGAACTAGGGATCAATGTGACTTTCCAATCATTGAGTAGGAAACTAGGGATCAATGTGACTTTCCAATCATTGAGTAGGGAACTAGAGATCAATGTGACTTTCCAATCATTGAGTAGGGAACTAGGGATCAATGTGACTTTCCAATCATTGAGTAGAGAACTAGGGATCAATGTGACTTTCCAATCATTGAGTAGGGAACTAGGGATCAATGTGACTTTCCAATCATTGAGTAGGAAACTAGGGATCAATGTGACTTTCCAATCATTGAGTAGGGAACTAGGGATCAATGTGACTTTCCAATCATTGAGTAGGAAACAAGGGATCAATGTGACTTTCCAATCATTGAGTAGGAAACTAGGGATCAATTTGACTTTCCAATCATTGAGTAGGAAACAAGGGATCAATGTGACTTTCCAATCATTGAGTAGGAAACTAGGGATCAATGTGACTTTCCAATCATTGAGCAGGGAACTAGGGATCAATGTGACTTTCCAATCATTGAGTAGGGAACAAGGGATCAATGTGACTTTCCAATCATTGAGTAGGGAACTAGGGATCAATGTGACTTTCCAATCATTGAGTAGGGAACTAGGGATCAATGTGACTTTCCAATCATTAAGTAGGGAACTATGGATCAATGTGACTTTCCAATCATTGAGCAGGGAACTATGGATCAATGTGACTTTCCAATCATTGAGTAGGGAACTAGGGATCAATGTGACTTTCCAATCATTGAGTAGGGAACAAGGGATCAATGTGACTTTCCAATCATTGAGTAGGAAACTAGGGATCAATGTGACTTTCCAATGAGTAGGGAACAAGGGATCAATGTGACTTTCCAATCATTGAGTAGGAAACTAGGGATCAATGTGACTTTCCAATCATTGAGCAGGGAACTAGGGATCAATGTGACTTTCCAATCATTGAGTAGGGAACAAGGGATCAATGTGACTTTCCAATCATTGAGTAGGGAACTAGGGATCAATGTGACTTTCCAATCATTGAGTAGGGAACTAGGGATCAATGTGACTTTCCAATCATTAAGTAGGGAACTATGGATCAATGTGACTTTCCAATCATTGAGCAGGGAACTATGGATCAATGTGACTTTCCAATCATTGAGTAGGGAACTAGGGATCAATATTGACTTTCCAATCATTGAGTAGGGAACTAGGGATCAATGTGACTTTCCAATCATTGAGTAGGGAACTAGGGATCAATGTGACTTTCCAATCATTAAGTAGGGAACTATGGATCAATGTGACTTTCCAATCATTGAGCAGGGAACTATGGATCAATGTGACTTTCCAATCATTGAGTAGGGAACTAGGGATCAATGTGACTTTCCAATCATTGAGTAGTGAACTAGGGATCAATGTGACTTTCCAATCATTGAGTAGGGAACTAGGGATCAATGTGACTTTCCAATCATTGAGTAGGGAACTAGGAATCAATGTGACTTTCCAATCATTGAGTAGGGAACTAGGGATCAATGTGACTTTCCAATCATTTAGTAGGGAACTAGGGATCAATATGACTTTCCAATCATTGGTAGGGAACTAGGGATCAATATGACTTTCCAATCATTGAGTAGGGAACTAGGGATCAATGTGACTTTCCAATCATTGAGTAGGGAACTAGGGATCAATGTGACTTTCCAATCATTGAGTAGGGAACTAGGGATCAATGTGACTTTCCAATCATTGAGTAGGGAACAAGGGATCAATATGACTTTCCAATCATTGAGTAGGGAACTAGGGATCAATGTGACTTTCCAATCATTGAGTAGGGAACTAGGGATCAATGTGACTTTCCAATCATTGAGTAGGGAACTAGAGATCAATGTGACTTTCCAATCATTGAGTAGGGAACTAGGGATCAATGTGACTTTCCAATCATTGAGTAGCTAGGAACTAGGGATCAATGTGACTTTCCAATCATTGAGTAGGGAACTAGGGATCAATGTGACTTTCCAATCATTGAGTAGGGAACTAGTGATCAATGTGACTTTCCAATCATTGAGTAGGGAACTAGGGATCAATGTGACTTTCCAATCATTGAGTAGGGAACTAGGGATCAATGTGACTTTCCAATCATTGAGTAGGGAACTAGAGATCAATGTGACTTTCCAATCATTGAGTAGGGAACTAGGGATCAATGTGACTTTCCAATCATTGAGTAGGGAACTAGGGATCAATGTGACTTTCCAATCATTGAGTAGGGAACTAGGGATCAATGTGACTTTCCAATCATTGAGTAGGGAACTAGGGATCAATGTGACTTTCCAATCATTGAGTAGGGAACTAGGGATCAATGTGACTTTCCAATCATTGAGTAGGGAACTAGTGATCAATGTGACTTTCCAATCATTGAGTAGGGAACTAGGGATCAATGTGACTTTCCAATCATTGAGTAGGGAACTAGGGATCAATGTGACTTCCAATCATTGAGTAGGGAACTAGGGATCAATGTGACTTTCCAATCATTGAGTAGGGAACTAGGGATCAATGTGACTTTCCAATCATTGAGTAGGGAACTAGGGATCAACGTGACTTTCCAATCATTGAGTAGGGAACTAGGGATCAACGTGACTTTCCAATCATTGAGTAGGGAACTAGGGATCAATGTGACACCAATTATTGAGTAGGGAACTAGGGATCAATGTGACTTTCCAATCATTGAGTAGGGAACTAGGGATCAATGTGACACCAATCATTGAGTAGGGATCAATGTGACTTTCCAATCATTGAGTAGGGAACTAGGGATCAATGTGACTTTCCAATCATTGAGTAGGGAACTAGGGATCAATGTGACTTTCCAATCATTGAGTAGGGAACTAGGGATCAATGTGACTTTCCAATCATTGAGTAGGGAACTAGGGATCAATGTGACTTTCCAATCATTGAGTAGGGAACTAGGGATCAATATGACTTTCCAATCATTGAGTAGGGAACTAGGGATCAATATGACTTTCCAATCATTGAGTAGGGAACTAGGGATCAATGTGACACCAATCATTGAGTAGGGAACTAGGAATCAATGCGACTTTCCAATCATTGAGTAGGGAACTAGGGATCAACGTGACTTTCCAATCATTGAGTAGGGAACTAGGGATCCATGTGACTTTTCAATCATTGAGTAGGGAACTAGGGATCAATGTGACTTTCCAATCATTGAGTAGGGAACTAGGGATCAATGTGACACCAATCATTGAGTAGGGAACTAGGGATCAATGTGACTTTCCAATCATTGAGTAGGGAACTAGGGATCAATGCGACTTTCCAATCATTGAGTAGGGAACTAGGGATCAATGTGACTTTCCAATCATTGAGTAGGGAACTAGGGATCAATGTGACTTTCCAATCATTGAGTAGGGAACTAGGGATCCATGTGACTTTCCAATCATTGAGTAGGGAACTAGGGATCAATGTGACTTTCCAATCATTGAGTAGGGAACTAGGGATCAATGTGACTTTCCAATCATTGAGTAGGGAACTAGGGATCAATGTGACTTTCCAATCATTGAGTAGGGAACTAGGGATCAATGTGACTTTCCAATCATTGAGTAGGGAACTAGGGATCAATGTGACTTTCCAATCATTGAGTAGGGAACTAGGGATCAATGTGACTTTCCAATCATTGAGTAGGGAACTAGGGATCAATGTGACTTTCCAATCATTGAGTAGGGAACTATAGGGATCAATGTGACTTTCCAATCATTGAGTAGGGAACTAGGGATCAATCAAATTGAAGTTGGCAGGAATTAATTTCTAAAAATGGTTTGAGCATTAGAGGCTTGATTCAAACATTGGAAGATCATGAATTCTCAAAGAGCTGTAGTTGACAAGCTCAACAAGCTTCCAGAAACCCACATAGATAGAAAGTGGATCATATCTATCCATGGTTCTGTCATTCTCCTGCTTATACCGGCATCTTCCCACATAAATTGCAACCTTATTGGAAATAAATGGCAAACTTTCCATAGTTCCATTCAATACTTCTGGTTTACAGCCATGCAGATGGAATGGTGTACTGACTGATAAAGGCTTATTCTTCACGGTCAGTGATTGCCATATTAATTTCCTGAGTCCTGCTGAAATTAATTAATATGGCAGGGCAGCATTTACTGTTGATTAATTTCTTGCGAGAAAAACACAATAACCGGCCAACAACTACAAAGAGCAAATTATGCGTGTGGATTGACAGGAGTTGACCTGCAATATTACAAACCCTCAGTTATTAATTAAGGTACACACTACTGGTCTTGTATTAGTTGTACAGAGTTACAACTCTTAGATGTGTGGCTGTGAATTGAAATGTTATTACTGACCTGTCTGTAAATAACTGAAATGTACATTAAATAAAGAATACCAATCAGCTTATAATTACTCATGGAACTGCCTCATTATGAAACTCCTACTACAGTTCAGGTATATATGATGGATACTCATTGCCCCTCCATACATCATACCTGTAGCCTTAGTGTTTAGGTTTCAACTTTCACTGCCTCATTATGAAACTCCTACTACAGTTCAGGTATATATGATGGATACTCATTGCCCCTCCATACATCATACCTGTAGCCTTAGTGTTTAGGTTTCAACTTTCACTGCCTCATTATGAAACTCCTACTACAGTTCAGGTATATATGATGGATACTCATTGCCCCTCCATACATCATACCTGTAGCCTTAGTGTTTAGGTGTCAACTTTCACTGCCTCATTATGAAACTCCTACTACAGTTCAGGTATATATGATGGATACTCATTGCCCCTCCATACATCATACCTGTAGCCTTAGTGTTTAGGTGTCAACTTTCACTGCCTCATTATGAAACTCCTACTACAGTTCAGGTATATATGATGGATACTCATTGCCCCTCCATACATCATACCTGTAGCCTTAGTGTTTAGGTGTCACCTTTCACTTGTAAAGAAAATGGTTTCCTAAAGAGCTTAAATGACAAAATCCCAAATCAGTCTAGTCAAACTGTAGGCCTACAACTTGCACTATTGTAGTCTGTTTGTTTCATGTTTGCCTCAACTATGGCCCAACTATAGTTCAGACTTGATTCTATGGCCATTAGTTCACAGTTACCCCATTCCTATGCCTGCATGGTGTGACCGCTGGTTCACATCCTAGTGAAAGTCAGCCATCATTTGTACGCAAACTCAAACTGCCTGCACAGACACGTACACATAGGTGCTGGTTGTTTACATATTTTTATCAGTTTTAATTAACTGTGTGTTTGGATGCAGTTTCTGTTGCTAGGATATACTTTTGTTGGGTCATTGTAACAAGCCTGTCTGGTTGCAAGCCTTCATTACCAGTGCCCTTGATGGTTGGACACTTAATTAAAATGCTACTGCCTTTACTTACATGCAAGATGCAGATAAACAGGGAGTACGCAGGTGACCAAAAGGATCCCAATTATTTGCTATTTGCTTTCTCTGCTAGAGATATGAATATTCATTATATCACTGGAATCAAGCTGTGATTGGTTCATTTTCTGCAGTGACTCTGACTTCCCAGAGTTGTACACGTATACACTATTTGACAAATGGGTTATATAGTCACTTCTCAGCAGATAATTCAGAGAGTGTGCAGACAGTGACAGTCCATGACAGGATTGAGGACCAACTGTTGTCTGGAGGAATAGACACTTGCTGTGAAGCTGGTTTCAAACAACGCTGAAGAAGCATCCTAAATTGTAATCTTTCTGATTGACAGACAGTGTTCAGACATCAAATATCCAATTCAAACCACTGTGCTGTTGCTGACCTTCAAGATGAGAGTTGTCATTGCTTACTTGCTGCTGACTGTAATGGCAGGAAACTGTCAAGGGGAGTGTCTGACTCGGTTCACTTCCAATTATTACAAGGCCAACAATCGTACTTTACTGCATCATGTATATCAAGCAAAGACTACATCTTCTGCAGTGATATGTGGTAGAGATTGCTCTATGGATCCAAACTGTGCATCGTTCAACTATCATGAGAGTAACCACTACTGCCAGATGAATAACATTAGTAGGAATATGAATACTTCTATCTTTGTTGAGCTGCAAGGAAGTGACTACTATGATGATAACTATGAAACTTCATTTCTGTCATTACCAGACACTGTAAAGTACCAAAGCTGTCAGATGTTGCTTCAAGCTGGTCACCATGACAATGGCATCTTTACCATCTATCCTCTTGGAATGAGTGATGGCATACAGGTATACTGTGACATGACAACTGCTGGTGGAGGCTGGATAGTATTTCAGAGGCGTCAAGATGGCTCTGTTGACTTTTACCGTGACTGGGCTGACTACCAATCTGGATTTGGCAACTTCTCTGGTGAGTTTTGGTTGGGTAACGATAATTTGCTGAAATTGACCACTTATGGGAAATTTGAGCTGAGAGTAGATCTAGAGGATTGGGAGGGAGGCACAGCATGGGCAGAATATGGTCAGTTTGAAATCATAGGTGAGAAATACCAACTCAATATTGGCTCATATAATGCTATGAGTACGGCAAGTAACTCGATGGCAAGGCATAATGCTCATTTTTTCTCAACTAGGCAAAATGATAATGATGCCACAGGTGTAAACTGTGCACAGGTATGGGAAGGTGCATGGTGGTTCCATTCATGCTTGGACTCTGACCTCAATGGTAAATACTACAATCATGCCAATGAAGGCAGTGGAGAAGGTGTACTATGGTTTCACTGGAAGGGAGCGTATTCCCTGAAGGAATGCAGCATGAAAATCAGGGAAGTCCTGTAAACAAAATAACTTACAAAGTTTCTGCACAAAACACAGAAAGTGATCCCCATTCTAATCCTCAAACAATTACATGTAAGACAGTTTCACAGGGTATCCAATTAGTTTGTATACTTCTACCCAGGGCAGCAAAATAAACTAATCAAATAATATATATATTATAATTGTCAATAATTCAATCCTAAGTAGCCATGCCAATGATTTCACAAAAAGATAAAGTATATAAATTGCATAGAAGGGAATATAAAGAAATTATCTTAATTCATGATTGTATATTAACCCAAATCTATAAGGACATCATTTTCACATGTTGGGGCACTGATGAATGAATAATGTATGGGAGACATGATGTCTGTCCTTAACCAGATCAACCCTGACACGTATGCATGTAATGTGCACATTTGTATTACATTGTATTTAATAGTGATTGTTTTTGTGTTTATATGTTAATAGCTTCATGTATATCAATTTACAAGGCTTTTTTAACCTTCATTTGGCTACTGTAATTATTAGACTGATTGGGTGCATACATTTGCAGAGTTCCTTTTGTTTTCTGGTTTCACAAACTGACAAATTGACCGGCACACACACTGAGGCACATGGCTAAAATCGGTTTCATAAATTGATGAAACGAAACCTATCTCTGTGTCACTTGCTGAATCAAATGTGTTGAATAATGCCTATAAGTCATCAAAGTATTCATAATCATTTGAGTAAAATGACTCAGCTGTTTCACTGATACCTGACAAATGTTGCACCTAATTGCAAATCCTGTCTACTGGCCTGTATTAAGAGCTGTATTGAAATACTGTTTATCAAGTACTGTTTTAGCATTGCAATATTGGTGACAGTGCAATTTAATCTAGATAGATATGGTTTGACAAAACAAATTGAAGTTGTTGAAAACTATTTTTGACCCACTCTGTCAGAATGAGTCATAAGCAGCATATTTGACAGACTGAGATATGCACATGTATGTGATCACAAAGGGTATACTGGGAGATTTCAAATGGTATATGTAGGAAGCCTGTGGCATAATGTGTTGTTGAGATGTCAGTGAAGAAATTCTGTTGAATATTTCTGATGGATTCTCTCTAAGTTCAAACAGTCAAAACTGACAAATTTGTCTAAATCTGACTAGTTCACACAGAGTGGGTCATAAAATATCAAGAATTGATTTTAATAGCATTGTAATATCAAATGACATTGTGATGTAATCTAGATGGAACTATTTATCATGTATTGTGTGAGTTCTGTGATATTTTTCATGAGTGAATGATCATTGAAAAATTAGAAAACTGTATTAGTGACAGAGTTATTTAATGGTATGTTACATCAGTGATCAAGTCATTTTTGAAGAGAGAAAATTCATTCAAGTCATTTTGTTTTAAAAACAAATGCACCTACCCCACTGCTGTACAGGGATTTAAGGAAAACAAACAGAAATTTGGCTTTCAAACTGAAACTAAACAATGATATTATTGATGTTGATCAATAATGTACCCTACCTTTAAGTACTCTGAGATGTACTGCCTTTGATTTTACATGATATTTGGGTTGACAAATATATCCATACATTTCAACATACACAAACTAATAATAATACTACAACTAGACTAAGGCCAATCACATTTGGGAAATATTGAATATCTTGAATTTACTGAAGCTATGTTGGGAGACAAATGAAGTACAATGTACATGTAAAAGCACAGACATGACATCTGTAATGTTAGTAGACATGGTGTAATATTGGTATATGGAAACTGTTACTTGAGTATTGTCTTAATATTGTGACGTCATTGGTGATGTGAGTTGATGATTTAATTACGTACATTCTCAAATTGTAGGCAATTAGCTTTGAAGAAATTTCTGAAATGTATTAAAATAAGCTTATAGCCATTTGGCACTTTTCAATCAATGATGGATCCAAGTTTTCAAGATGCTATCTCTTAGTGTGTCTTTGATGAGCAAACCATGTGACCACAGCCTTCTTGAACTAAACTTCAGACAGCAAAACATTGGAATGCAAGCTACAGTAGGAGGTTGTGTTGTGAGGGTCAATGTTGAAATATCTGAAATGGCTCATGTGATAGCATCTTTAGAATGAAAATGAATGTGAAAATTCTTTAAAATGTACATTGTTTGGCATAGCTTAACAAGGAAGCAAATTTTGAATTGATTTATGAATTGAAAAAATTCAGGCTTTTATAGTTTGGATCCGTCAATGATTCATAATTTTGTTGTTATTTGAAAAAAAAAAATATTGTACTTAAAAGTGATTTTAAATATTTGATTGTTTTTCGCACTTCTGAAATGATGATTAAAATTAGGCACAAATTTAACATATCTTGACCTTTTTTCTAGATTTAGTATATAATTGATGTGTTATAGAACACTTATATTCACTGACCCTTACTGAAACAACATAAACAATAAAACTTATTTAACATATGCTGTATAAACTGAAACATCTAAATTTTAAATTGAATAATGTTGGTTTAAGTCCAAGACTATGTAATTTGTCTTTGCTGAAAATGGAAATCATGAGCAATTTATAATTGAAATGTACATTACTGTTTGTGTTACAATGAGTGCAGAAAGATTCTGTCAAGACCAAATTTAAAGTTAATAGCCTTGGAAAGGTTTTACAAATTAATGCCCCTTTAAATGTTCATAATTGTTTTCATGATAGTTAGATAATCAAATATAATGCTTATCAATTTTGAACACTTTTAATGAATGTTTTTACTTAAAGTTAGTCAATGATGGATCCAAGTTACCATAATGCTATCTCAAGTCAAAGATAGCATTTTGTTTTTAGATAAAAATTATGTTTTATGATAATTATTTTCAGAAAAGTCTCAAAATTCTGTTTGAATAATATGAAAAAGAAAATGTATCTAAATTGAAGAAAAATACAAACACTTTGGATCGATCAATGATTAACACTTATATCAGTGTGAATAAATGGATGTTAAATGTTTTTATGATAAAAATACCACAAGTCCACTATACAGAAACTGAGGTTAGGAAATGCTTGAAATATGGACAAGTGTCATACCACTGTATTACCAGTAACCTTTTATATGATGAATTATTCAAATACTGAGAATGATATAAGTAATTAACCTTTCCATTGCAAGCTGAAAATGTTTGGATAATTACCTTGTTACCTTTGAAGAAACCATGCCTTACCCAGTCTTGAGTTGAAAAAAGGTATTAAAATTCATTCCTAAAATATTCATTTATAACATGATTTGAAAAATAGTTTGATGTTGAAATTACACACATAGATTTAACAGCCTGACTAAACAGCAACTTCATCTGCTACTTGTGTTGCTATTCTTTAATTATATAAATCCATGAATGAATGTTTTCTCTCAAACTCTAAGGATTGTTATTGTTACCCCAAGATAAGTTATGGAAAGAATGATCCCAAATACTAGTTTTTTAAAATGATGGATATTTTGAAATAAATGAAGCATTTAATGTGGTGAAATAATAGAATGTATTAAATTTTGCCTTAATTTGTGTTTGTCTGTGTGTCAGTGCTTACAGGTATTCATCATTTCCTTTATATTCATGATTTTTGGATCCTTTGTTTGGATGTTGCTAATGAATAATACTCTTCCATGAAAAGGGTTTATATTGCCTTTATAGGACTCTGCCATAGTATTCCACTGAAAGCAGTAAAAACATTTATTACACAGAATTTATACCCTTTACACCCAAGCCAAGGATAAGGCACAATGATGTTAGATATAAATATAAGCTAACTGGTCATTAATCGCCGTCAGAGGGCGGTAAACACTTTGTATTCAACAGTTTTGTTTGTGCTTTCGAGAAAAATAAAATAATTCAGTGATCGGACACCACTTAAATTATCTGCTGCCCTCTATCACACTGTTTGCTACTTAGCAAATGCAACCTATGGCAAAGGGACATGACCCTATTATTTACACTTTGGCACGCGACAAACATTGTTTACATTCCTGACATTCTACAGCGCACTTCAGAACAACAACATTGTTCAGAATGGCGACACATGGCGTTCACTTACAAGGAATGCAGTGGTTTTATTGAGGCATGCATTAGGGCTCAAAACTTGAAAGAAAATTACACTTTACTGGATAAATTCATTTTTGGCCAATTTCATGGCCCATGCTAAGCACACAAAAATTTCTTACCATGAAATTGCTGACATAATAAAAACAGGATTAACAACCACATTTTCATGTTTTGTGTATCACTTGTGATTGTTATTTGGCTGTTGTTCGCTGATCATGAATATCAAACGGAATTTTTAATGGTGGTTTGTTTTATTGGGCAAGACATTTTTGTGCTTAGCAATTCTGTGTGTGCTTAGCAGCTCCATGAAATTGGCCCCATAGTACCAATGTAAAGATATCAGAATGTCGGTTACCAGACTGCTCACTATGCATTATCCTATAGCCTTCACAATCCTGGACACCAGACTACATGTATTTGTTTACCTCCAATAAAGTCATGTGTGCGAAGAGTTTGCAGTAAAACTTGCTACAAAGAAGTCGTAAAATGGCTCCAAAAGGAAAGGTTAGCACTGTCAGTTGTAATTTCCATAAACTATTGGTCAAGGGGACTTTATTCTAAGCAGCAATGATCGCTCTGGAGAATATTTGGTCGATTTTTCATGATTAAACATTCACTTGTCTCGCTCGGTTGTCGATGTGATACTGTGTGCTGTGCATATAACATGTACAGTACATAGTCTGTACAGTACAGTGTTTGTTAGGCACTTGCAGACATTACTCCATTACGATTATTTTCAGACATAAATAGCTTCTACTGTAAACGTGGTAAAGCAACTCCCCTAAATAGATTTGTTGTGAAATCCTCTTGAAAAAAACAAAGTGGAAATTGTTTGAAACTCAAAGAGAGCAGGGCTTTGATTTTTGGGGGGCAAAACCTTTCAGTAGTTTGGGACAAAATGGCATGACACGTCTGACAGGCTGTTTTCAAGTTCGCAACAAGCAGAAAAGACCAAGAAAATGTATTTTTAACACAGGAATATTGTCCAAATTTGTTCAATCTATGGTTTCAAGGACTCACATTTGCTTAAAGTCACAAATCACATTTTGGAACAAGTTGTTTAAGAAGTGAAAATATTTGTAATGCCATTTGTTGCATATTTTTTTTAGGCAACTACGACCCAACTATTTGGAATATGGACCCATGTTGAGATGTCATATAATGCATTCACTCTGAAGTCTTATCCCAAGTTGCACCTCGTCTTCATTGCAAATTGTGACTGACGTCTCAGACCTCAAACCCTGCCAACTTTCCATAAACCTTATACTATAGCTTACTGACATCCAAATGGAAATCCCAACAGTAAATGTGAGATTGGTAACAGTGAAGTGTAATTTGCTTCCCTTATAGGAATGGAGAGTGAATGCTGGCCTAAGGGCATTGGTTCATGTAACAACAAGCTAATGAGTAATGGTGCACAGACATAGAACTCAGTGACCTGCTGCAAAAGTTGGTAAGACTGTGCCTACTTTTCTCAGTCATAAACAGTACTAAAAATTCCATCAATTAGAAAAATCTTGAAGAAAGTTTGCTTAACTGTAGAAAGTAATTTGAATGTAATGATCTTCTCTTTTAGGCATGGGGTGCTTCTGCAAATGTTAACCAATGCTGAGTAAATAATGTATTATTGTGAAGATAATTTATGGTTCATCAATTCCCATAGACATTGTGAGTGTACAAAAACAAGAGGAAAATGTGGCCATATTAACAAAAGGCCACATTCATCAGCAAAGCAACTAGTCTTGGTCCAAGACTGTAAAGCTCGATAACGGAGCCCATCGTGCCACTGCGCCCTCTCGTGACTTCATTTGACCCAGTTGCTCGCATTACAGTCTTGGGCATTTGCTATAAACCGAGGCGTGGCCTTCGTATGCCAATTATATACCTTATTATGAATATTCATGATTTACGTTGAAATGCAAAATAGGATGCCAAGCGGGCCATGGGAGCGTCATGGTTGGAGCCGCTGAAATGTAAACAAACGTGAGACAGTCTGCGTCCAGACAGTCTCGGCCATAGACATTATGAAAAAAACTTATATCTAAAAAAAATAATAATCTATTGTCCCAGCGCGTGGTTTATAAAACAGTCTGAGCTGCATGATTCCGTGCTTGTTGAATCGCAGACACAACATATATATGGCGGCTACATTCAAATCCATGCAGTAGCTAGTGTCTCGTTTGTGGAAAGCTAGAGTTAATTACGCACCCACAATTAATGTGTGTGTACCACCAACTTTCATGTTGTAATATTTACCATAATAGAAATAGATCGTGTGTACATGTATAGTAACAGTGTTCAATGCCCTCATGCATCAGGCATGTTCGACTATGCGATGAATAGTAAGTACCCCGGTACTATCATGACAACTATAGCAAGCAGTAGGCAACGCAGACATTATTTCAATTCCCCATGACAATACCACAGCACACCGTGACTATTCCCGATCCCACGATCGACACCGAAGCATAGTACAGTACTAGTCATGTACGATACTGCATTATCATGGTACACAAAGGTCATTCGTTACAGGTCATCCATATTCATTAGATACCAGTTCAACTGGATTTTTGCGGGCGCTGATTGGTTCCTCCGGAAATCCGAAGGAAAAATAAAGAAAAAGTTAAACAATTCATAGCAAATGCCCAAGACTGTAATGCAAGCAGCTGGGTCAAATGAAGTCACGAGAGGCCGCAGTGGCACGATGGGGTCCGTTATCGAGCTTTACAGTCTTGGACCAAGACTACAAATCAACATGTTATAAGAACATGTAACGGGATCAGCAAGGCTGAGACTAAGACCACTGACTGTGAATTCAATATCATACATGGTAATGGTATTGATATATTACATGTAGATATACAGTATGACTGATACACAGTTCAATACAACATGTATTTGATATCAATGAGTGAATATGAGATTCTATACAACAGTCTCATATTCCTTGCCTCTATTGTAACTCCATATAACACATACAATGACTAGATGATATAATATCATTTACACCTATGACCATTAATTACAATTATATGCAGATTATTTGAGCAATTTTCTGCACATGCAGCAGAAACCCTAACCTGAATCCAGTACAATGATCAATCCCTGTACAGTTGCATGGGCAGATAATTATAATCATCTTTCTTGTGTCTAGCATTGCCAAGGAGGCATATTGATTTTCTCTTAATTGGCTACCATGCCTGCCTTTCACCATTCACAGTTCCCCTAACTGATGAAAGTCTTATAATATGATGGAATATGGCAGTTGTGTATAAGGCTGATAGTCTGAATACATGTACATGGTTTATATAGCAGAACTGTGTATAGGCAAATGTGCACATAGAATCATTGGTTTAATTTCACTGTATTATTATAACAGTTACAAATCAAACCATAATCAATCTCATCATTGTTGAGTGTATCAATGTACCAGCAGTCAAAATCAACATTGTTACAGGTTGTTACATTATGTTGCATGTTGTAGTATTAATTCACTGCACAGCTCAACAGACTCCACCTATGCAATCTGATGCATTGAGCAATGTACATCATTGTAGGTATTGCTCCTAATATTAACATGTATTAGATCAACCCTCAATGTATTACACTCTGTCTATTTGACAGTGTTCTTAGAGAATAGTACCAGGGTTAGGGTCCATGGCCTCCAATTTCATTAATCCCTTCAACTGCCAAGGCAGCCATTACACAAATGCAGGCAATTTTACTAACAATCTCAATCTTCAACAGTAACCTTGCTATGAACTCAGTACAACATGAAATCCCTACACAGTTGCATAAGTGATTAATAATCATCTTGTCTCTGACTGACAATGGTAAGGAGGTTCATTGATTGTCTTGGTTAATTGGTTACATGTATCATGCCTATCTCTCATCATATGCAGCTCCAGTCACTAGTGAAAACACTAGGCTTGGCTCTACCAGTCATACATATACACATAGAGTACATATGTAACATATGTAGTAGGTCTACATTCATAATTATGTAGCAAAAATGTCAATGTGTATGTAGGTGACCTCAATATGTTTGCTTCAATCTCACTGCAATTTATTAAAAGAGGATTTTTCCAAGTTACAATAACTAAGATTATACACAGAGACATACAGGCCTCAATTTTCACTGGCATTGACATTGCACAGAGGTAAACTACTTGTGAAAGAATCCCAATCTTTCTATGCAACCTACATGTACATGCAGTACAATCTATAAGCCCTGTGTAGATGCATGTCTGGGTAAATGACAATAGCAAGAAGGCTGATTGATTTTTCCTTTAATGGCCTACCATGCCTGCCACTCTTCATATCTAGCTCCTGGCTTTTACCTTGAGTCTGCCAGTGGTTAATTAATTCAAACTTTAAGTAATAAATCTAATGCAAGTATAAAGAGCTCTATAAGTAGAGGGTGACTATAATGGATTGAATCTCACATTTCAAAAAGAGGATTAAGATGGTTCTATTAACAACACAAATGAATATACAAGCCTCCATTTGCACTGCACCAATAACTGCCAATGGAGCCACTGTACAGAGATGACTACTATGGAAATCATCTCAATATTACACAGTAACCTTGATGTGAAAGCAGTGCAATTATGAATCCCTGTTCAGTTGTATGGCTGGGTAATAGTCGTCTTTTGTCCAACTGACAATAGCCAGCTTTTTGCCTAATGGATTTTCCTCTTACAATTCTTGTAATTGCCTCTTAATTGCCTACCATGCCTGCCTCTCATCATTTCCTGCTCTCCTGACTGATGAAGGTTTTATATATTTGACTTGACTCTGCAATTGTCAATATCACTAAAAGCCAGAGTACCTGTAGCTAGGAGACAGCGATATTCATACTGTACATCACCACACAGTCTAATAGAGAGATTCCAATATCTTTGACTCATCTTTTTCAGGATTCTGACTGGTTCAAGTTTGAAGACATTGCAGTTTATTCACATTGGAACTTGTACAAGAAAGCAGTGAATCTGTGATATACATGAAACCAACATAGGAAGCAGGACATATCAGCTGGTTGCAGAGAGTGGTATTCATCTGACTGTGTAATCTGGAGTTCAGTTTGGCTTTCAGTTTCTCTTCATCAACTCAACAAGAGTTGAAACATCTTAACAACCAGTGGAGACTAACAGGAATCTAAGTCACTATACAAGTCTACATTGCAGTCTCTTGACCTATCACTACAAGCATCAGAATGAGAGTCATCATTGCAGTCTTGTTGATGACTTTTATGGCAGGAAACTGTCAAGGGGAGTGTCTGACTCGGTTCACTCCCAATTATTACAAGGCCAACAATCGTGCTTTACTGCATCATGTATATCAAGCAAAGACTACATCTTCTGCAGTGATATGTGGTAGAGATTGCTCTATGGATCAACATTGTACATCATTCAACTATCATGAGAGTAACCACTACTGCCAGATGAATAACATTAGTAGGAATATGAATACTTCTATCTTTGTTGAGCTGCAAGGAAGTGCTTACTATGATGATAACTATGAAACTTCATTTCTGTCAATACCAGACACTGTAAAGAACCAAAGCTGTCAGATGTTGCTTCAAGCTGGTCACCATGACAATGGCATCTATACCATCTATCCTCTTGGAATGAGTGATGGCATACAGGTATACTGCGACATGACAACTGCTGGTGGAGGCTGGATAGTATTTCAGAGGCGTCAAGATGGCTCTGTTGACTTTTACCGTGACTGGGCTGACTACCAATCTGGATTTGGCAACTTGTCTGGTGAGTTTTGGTTGGGTAACGATAATTTGCTGAAATTGACTACTTATGGGAAATTTGAGCTGAGAGTAGATCTAGAGGATTGGGAGGGAGGCACAGCATGGGCTGAATATGGTCAGTTTGAAATCATAGGTGAGAAATATACACTCAGTATTGGCTCATATAATGCTATGAGTACGGCAGGAAATGCGATGGTTTATCACAATACACTTGGATTCTCTGCAAAAGATAAAGATTTGGATGCATGGTCAGGTGGTAACTGTGCACAGCTACGGGAAGGTGCATGGTGGTTCAATAATTGCTTAAACTCTCACCTCAATGGCAAATACTACAACCATGCCAATGAAGGCAAGGGGCAAGGTGTACTATGGTATATCTGGAAGGGGTGGTATTCCCTGAAGGAATGCAGCATGAAAATCAGGGAAGTCCTGTAAACAAAATAACTTGCAAAGTTTCTGTACAAAACATAGAAATTGATCCCCATTCTTATCCTCAAACAATTACTGTATCTCAGACTGTTCCACAAGGTATCCCATTAGTTTATATACAGCTAATCAGGGCACCTGAAAAAACTGATCAAAGGATCTCACAAAAAACACATTATTTCTTTTTTCATGACAATGATTTTTGAGAAGACCAAGATAATATTGTATAAAAGGGAATTGAAAATTACTCGGATGTTTCACTGATACCTGACAAATGTTGCACCTAATTGCAAATCCTGTCTACTGGCCTGTATTAAGAGCTGTATTGAAATACTGTTTATCAAGTAATGTTTTAGCATTGTAATATTGGTGACAGTGCAATTTAGATAGACACATTTAACAAAGTTATAAAAGTTGTTTGAATCTGTGACCCACTCTGTCAGAATGAGTCATAAGCAGCTCATTTGACAGACTGATATATGCACATGTATGTGATCACAAAGGGTAAATGTAGGAAGCCGGTGGCATGATGTGTTGTTGAGATGTCAGGTAAGAAATTCTGTTGAATATTTCTGATGGATTTGCTCTGTGTTCAAACATCAAAACTGACAAATTTGGCTACATCTGAGAGTGGGTCACAAAATATCAAGAATTGATTTTAATAGCATTGTAATATCAATTGACATTGTGATGTAATCTAGATGGAACTATTATCATGTATTGTGTGAGTTCTGTGATATTTTTCATGAGTGAATGATTATTGAAATATTAGAAAACTGTATTAGTGACAGAGTTATTTAATGGTATGGTACATCATTGATCAAGTCATTTTTGAAGAGAGACAATATATTGAAGTCATTTTGCTTTAATAACAAATGCACCTACCCCACTGCTGTACAGGGGTTTAAGGAAAACAAATAGAAATTTGGGTTTCAAACTGAAACTAAACAATGATATTATTGATGTTGATCAATAATGTACCCTACCTTTAAGTACTCTGAGATGTACTGCCTTTGCTTTTACATAATATTTGGGGGAACAATTAATATATCCATACATTTCATCATACACAAACTAATAATAATACTACAACTAGACTAAGGCCAATCACATTTGGGAAATATTGAATATCTTGAATTTACTGAAGCTATGTTGGGAGACAAATGTACATGTAAAAGCACAGACATGACATCTGTAATGTTGGTAGACATGGTGTTATATTGGTATATGGAAACTGTTACTTGAGTATTGTCTTAATATTGTGACGTCATTGGTGTTGTGAGGTGATGATTTAATTATGTACATTCTCAAATTGTAGGCAATCAGCTTTTATGTAATTTCTGAAATGTATTAAAATAAGCTTGTAGCCATTTGGCACTTTTCAATCAATGATGGATCCAAGTTTTCAAGATGCTATCTCTTGGTGTGTCTTTGATGAGCAAACCATGTGACCACAGCCTTCTTGAACTAAACTTCAGACTGCAAAACATTTGAATGCAAGCTACAGTAGGAGGTTGTGTTGTGAGGGTCAATGTTGAAATATCTGAAATGGCTCATGTGATAGCATCTTTACAATGAAAATGAAAGTGAAAATTCTTTAAAATATACATTTTATGGCATAGCTTAACAAGGAAGCAAATTTTAAATTGATTTATTTTTCTGAAAAAAATGAAGGCTCTTATAGTTTGGATCCATCAATGATTCATAATTTTGTTGTTATTTGAAAAAAAAATTGTACTTAGAAGTGATTTTTAATATTTGATTGTTTTTCGCACTTCTGAAATGATTACTAAAATTTGGCACAAATTTAATATATCTCGACCTTTTTCTAGATTTAGTGTACAATTGATGTGTTATGGAAAACGAATAGTCACTCACCCTTAGTGCTTTTTTTTCACACTGAAACAACATAAACAATGAAACTTATTGAACATAATTTATGCTGTATAAACTGAAACATCTAAATTTTAAATTGAATAATGCTGGTTTAAGTCCAAGACTATGTAATTTGTCTTTGCTGAAAATGGAAATCATGAGCAATTTATAATTGAAATGTACATTACTGTTTGTGTTACAATGAGTGCAGAAAGATTCTGTCAAGACCAAATTTAAAGTTAATAGCCTTTGAAAGGTTTTACAAATTAATGCCCCTTTAAATGTTCATAATTATTTTCATGATAGTTAGATAATCAAATATAATGCTTATCAATTATGAACACTTTTAATAAATGTTTTTACTTAAAGTTAGTCAATGATGGATCCAAGTTACCATAGTGCTATCTCATTGTTATTTAAAAAAAAAATGAAAGTCAAAGATAGCATTTTGTTTTTAGATGAAAATTATGTTTTATGATAATTATTTTCAGAAAAGTCTCAAAATTCTGTTTGAATAATATGAGAAAGAAAATGTATCTAAATTGAAGAAAAATACAAACACTTTGGATCGATCAATGACTAACACTTATATCAGTGTGAATAAATGGATGTTAAATGTTTTTATGATAAAAATACCACAAGTCCACTATGCAGAAACTGAGGTTAGGAAATGCTTGAAATATGGACAAGTTTCATACCACTGTATTACCAGTAACCTTTTATATGATGAATTATTCAAATACTGAGAATGATATCAGTAATTAACCTTTCCATTGCAAGCTGAAAATGTTTGGATAATAACCTTGTTACCTTTGAGGAAACCATGCCTTACCCAGTCTTGAGTTGAAAAAAGGTATTAATATTCATTCCTTAAATATTCATTTATAACATGATTTGAAAAAATAGTTTGTTGAAATCACACACATAGATTGAACAGCCTGACTAAACAGCAACTTCATCTGCTACTTGTGTTGCTGCACTTAAATTTTCTTTAATTATATAAATCCATGAATTAATGTTTTCTCTCAAACTCTATATAAGGATTATGTAATTGTTACCCCAAGATAAGTTATGGAAATAATTATCCCAAATACTAGTTTGTTAAATGATGGATATTTTGAAATAAATGAAGCATTTAATGTGGTGAAATAATATAATGTATTCTATTTTGCCTTAATTTGTGTTTGTCTGTGTGTCAGTGCTTACAGGTATTCATCATTTCCTTTATATTCATGACCCTTTGTTTGGATGTTGCTATTGAATAATACTCTTCCATGAAAAGTGTTATAATTGCCTTTATAGGACTCTGCCATAGTATTCCACTGAAAGCAGTAAAATACATTTATTACACAGTATTTTTCCCCTTTACACCCAAGCCAAGGACAAGGCACAAGATTATAAGCTAACTGGTCATCAATCGCCGTCAGAGGGCGGCAAACACTTTATATTCAGCCGTTTTGTTTGTGCTTTTGAGAAAAATAAAATAATTCAGTGATCGAACACCACCTAAGTTATCTGCTGCCCTCTATCACACTGTTTACTACTTAGCAACGGCAACCTGTGGCAAAGGGACATGACCTTATTATTTACACTTTGGCACGCGACAAACATTGTTCACATTCCTGACATTCTGCAGCGCACTTCAGAACAACAACATTGTTCAGAATGGCGACACATGGCGTTCACTTGCAAGGAATGCAGTGGTTTTATTGAGGCATGCATTAGGGCTCAAAACGTGAAAGAAAATAATTATGAACACTTTACTGGATTAATTCATTTTTGGCCAATTTCATGGCCCATGCTTAGCACAAAAAAATTAATTTGCTTACCATGAAATTTCTGTCTTAATAAAAACAGGATTAACAACCACATTTTCATGTTTTGTGTATCACTTGTGATTGTTATTCGGCTGCTGTTCGCTGATCATGAATATCAAACGGAATTTTTAATGGTGGTTTTTTATTGGGCAAGACATTTTTGTGCTTAGCAATTCGATCACAGATCTGTGTGTGCTTAGCAGCTCCATGAAATTGGCCCCATATAGTACCAATGTAAAGATATCAGAATGTCGGTTACCAGACTGCTCACTATGCATTATCCTATAGCCTTCACAATCCTGGACACCAGACTACATGTATTTGTTTACCTCCAATAAAGTCACGTACACGTGTGAAGAGTTTGCTGTAAAACTTGCTACAAAGAAGTCGTAAAATGGCTCCAAATGGAAAGGTAAGCAGTATCAGTTGTAATTTCCATAAACTATTGGTCGAGGGGACTTTATTCTAAGCAGCAATGATCGCTCTGGAGAATATTTGGTCGATTTTTCATGATTAAACATTCACTTGTCTCGCTCGGTTGTCGATGTGATACTGTGTGCTGTGCATATAGCATGTACAGTACATAGTCTGTACAGTACAGTGTTTGTTATGTTAGGCACTTGCAGACATTACTCCATTACGATTATTTTAATATTTTCAGACATAAATAGCTTCTACTGTAAACATGGTAAAGCAACTCCCCTAATAAATACATTTGTTGTGAATTCCTCTTGAAAAAAAAGTGGAAATTGTTTGAAAGAGGGCAGGGCTTTGATTATTTTAGGGAAATTATTGGGCAAAACCGTCACGTAGTTATGGGACAAAACTGTCATGACACGGCTGACACTGACAGGCTGTTTTCAAGTTCGCAACAAGCAGAAAAGACGAAAGAAAAAATGAATTTTTACGCTGAAAGTGAAATATTGTCCAAATTTGTTCAATCTAGGGTTTCAAGGACTAACAAGTAACATTTGCTTTAAGTTACAAATCTCATTTTGTAACAAGTTATTTAAGAAGTGAAAATAATTGTAACGACATTTGTTACATGTTTTCCGCAACTTTGGCCCAACTATTTGGAACATGGACCCATGTTGAGATGTCATATAATGCATTCACTCTGAAGTCTTAGCCCAAGTTGTACCTCGTCTTCATTGCAAATTGTGACTGACATCTCAGACCTCAAACCCTGCCAACTTTCCATAAACCTTATAGCTTACTGACATCCAAATGGAAATAACAACAGTAAATGTGAGATTGGTAACAGTGAAGTGTAATTTGCTTTCTCTTATAGGAATGGAGAGTGAATGCTGGCCTAAGGGCATTGGTTCATGTAACAACAAGCTAATGAGTAATGGTGCACAGGCATAGAACTCAGTGACGTGCTGCAAAAGTGGGTAAGATTGTGCCTATTTTTCTCAGTCATAAACAGTGTTCAACATTCCATCAACTAGAAAAATCTTGAAGAAAGTTTGCTCAACTGTAGAAAGTAATTTGAATGTAATGCTCTTCTCTTTTATGCATAAGGTGCTTCTGCAAATGTTAACCAATGCTGAGTGAATAATGTTTTTTAGGGAAGATAATTTAGAATTAGATATTTCATTTTTCAGTTTGGTGTATCTTTGGCCCTACGTCGGCTGCCGACGGCAGACCAATGTCAGACGGGCTGACAATTGTTTAGGTTCGCTGGTGGCAGTTGTGTGTCGGTCTGCAGTTGGCATATCTTTGGCCTTCCGACGGCTGACCAATGTCAGGCTGGCGGACAATTCTTTAGGTCTGCCGGTGGCAGTCGTCTGTCAGTCCGCTGTTGGCATATTTTTGGCTGCCAACAGCGGATCGATGTCAGGTTGGCGGACAATTGTTTAGGTCCGCTGGTGACAGTTGTCTGTCGGTCCGCAGTTGGAGTATATTCGGCCCTCTGTCGGCTGCCAACGGCGGGAGGACAATTGTTTAGGTCCGCCGGTGGCAGTCGTCTGTCAGTCCGCCGTTGGGTATCTTCGGTCATCTATTGGCTGCCGACGGCGGACCAATTTTAGGAGGGTTGACAACTGGTCCGCCGGTGGCAGTGGTCTGTCGGTCCGCCATTGGCGTATCTGCAGCCTTCTGTTGACTCCAGACAGTGGACCAATGTCACATGGGCGGACATTGTTTAGGTCCGCTGGTGGCAGTCATCTGCTGGTCTGCAGTTGGCATATCTTCGGCCCTCTATCAACTGCCAACAGCTGACGGATGTCGGGCGGGTGGACAATTGCTTTAGTCCACTGGTGGCAGTCGTCTGCCGGTCCGCAGTTGGCGTATCTTCGGCCCTCTGTCGGCTACCAATGGTGGGAGGACAATATTGTGTTGGTCTGCTGGTGGCAGTCGTCTGTCAGTCCGCCGTTGGCGTATCTTCCGGTCATTCTTTTGGCTGCTGACGGCGGACTCATTTTAGGAGGGTTGACAACTGTTAAGGTCCCCCAGTGGCAGTGGTCTGTTGGTCTGCCGTCAGCGTATCTGCGGCCTTCCGTTTGCTGCTGACGGCGGACCCATGTCAGGCATGCATGATACAAAATCCCATTAGCGCAAGAGCCTATGCAAGTCCAAAAGTGAATAATATCCCTATTTGTATGTCTTTGTACAAGATTTCCTGGCAGAATTCTAATTTGTTATGATTTGTATCTGTACATCATGCAGATAGGAATGAATGTGAGGAAGGCACATTCCTGTGTCACCCTAATGCAACCTGCATCTACAATTATGGCAGCTACACATGTGACTGTAAAGAGGGATTCACTGGAGATGGAAAAGTCTGCATACCACTGGGTAAGGCAAAAACACTTTATCTTTAGCTCCGTTTGGACTGGACTTCTTTTTAATAGTAAACCTCACTGAGACTCTGAGTACTTTAATTACCTATTTTTAGTCCAGTCCAAACAGCCAGCTAGAGTTCAGTGATTAGCTTTACCTGCCAACCTCTGCCTGGTAAAAGTGACCATGGGTTCGATTTCACGCAGCCCTACGATAGATCCTAACTTGAGTTGCGAAGGATAACCCATCGTATCCTACGTCGGGCTGCAATGCATCATAACTCCTACGATTGATGGATAGTAAGCTACTTACTATGAATTTAGTGAATTCGATCCCTGGCCACTTTAAGCAAGATGATTATTCCTGAGCGTAAAACAGCACTCGCTAAATCCCAACCTGTGGACTGTCGTTGGCTGCAGACAGTGGACCGATATTGCACGGGCAGACCTTTGTTATATTGGTCCGCTGTTGGATGCCGACAGTGGACCGACCGATATTGCACGGGCGGACCTTTCTTATATTGGTCCGCTGATGGCTGCTGACAGTGGACCGATATTGCACGGGCAGACCTTCCGCTGTTGGCTGCCGACAGTGGAGCAATATTGCACGGGCAGACCTTTGTTATATTGGTCTGCTGTTGGCTGCCGACAGTGGACCGATATTGCACGGGCAGACCTTTGTTATATTGGTCCGCTGTTGGCTGCCGACAGTGGACCGACCGATATTGCTCGGGCGGACCTTTGTTATATTGGTCCGCTGTTGGCTGCCGACAGTGGACCGACCGATATTGCACGGGCGGACCTTTGTTATATTGGTCCGCTGTTGGATGCCGACAGTGGACCAATATTGCACGGGCAGACCTTTGTTATATTGGTCTGCTGTTGGCTGCCGACAGTGGACCGATATTGCACGGGCAGACCTTTGTTATATTGGTCCGCTGTTGGCTGCCGACAGTGGACCGACCGATATTGCTCGGGCGGACCTTTGTTATATTGGTCCGCTGTTGGCTGCCGACAGTGGACCGACCGATATTGCACGGGCGGACCTTTGTTATATTGGTCCGCTGTTGGATGCCGACAGTGGACCGATATTGCATGGGCAGACCTTTGTTATATTGGTCTGCTGTTGGCTGCCGACAGTGGACCGATATTGCACGGGCAGACCTTTGTTATATTGGTCTGCTGTTGGATGCCGACAGTGGACCGATATTGCACGGGCAGACCTTTGTTATATTGGTCCGCTGTTGGCTGCCGACAGTGGACCGATATTGCACGGGCGGACCTTTGTTATATTGGTCCGCTGTTGGATGCCGACAGTGGACCGATATTGCACGGGCGGACCTTTGTTATATTGGTCCGCTGTTGGCTGCCGACAGTGGAGCAATATTGCACGGGCGGACCTTTGTTATATTGGTCCGCTGTTGGATGCTGACAGTGGACCGATATTGCATGGGCAGACCTTTGTTATATTGGTCTGCTGTTGGCTGCCGACAGTGGACCGATATTGCACGGGCAGACCTTTGTTATATTGGTCCGCTGTTGGATGCCGACAGTGGACCGATATTGCACGGGCAGACCTTTGTTATATTGGTCTGCTGTTGGCTGCCGACAGTGGACCGATATTGCACGGGCAGACCTTTGTTATATTGGTCTGCTGTTGGCTGCCGACAGTGGACCGATATTGCACGGGCAGACCTTTGTTATATTGGTCTGCTGTTGGATGCCGACAGTGGACCGATATTGCACGGGCGGACCTTTGTTATATTGGTCTGCTGTTGGCTGCCGACAGTGGACCGATATTGCACGGGCAGACCTTTGTTATATTGGTCTGCTGTTGGCTGTTGACAGTGGACCGATATTGCACGGGCAGACCTTTGTTATATTGGTCCGCTGTTGGCTGCCGACAGTGGACCAATATTTCACGGGCAGACCTTTGTTATATTGGTCCGCTGTTGTCTGCCGACAGTGGACCAATATTGCACGGGCGGACCTTTGTTATATTGGTCCGCTGTTGTCTGCCGACAGTGGACCAATATTGCACGGGCAGACCTTTGTTCTATTGGTCCGCTGTTGGCTGCCGACAGTGGACCGATATTGCACGGGCGGACCTTTGTTATATTGGTCCGCTGTTGGCTGCCGACAGTGGACCGATATTGCACGGGCGGACCTTTGTTATATTGGTCCGCTGTTGGCTGCTGACAGTGGACCGATATTGCACGGGCGGACCTTTGTTATATTGGTCTGCTGTTGGCTGCCGACAGTAGACCGATATTGCACGGGCGGACCTTTGTTATATTGGTCCGCTGTTGGCTGCCGACAGTGGACCGATATTGCACGGGCGGACCTTTGTTATATTGGTCTGCTGTTGGCTGCCGACAGTAGACCGATATTGCACGGGCGGACCTTTGTTATATTGGTCCGCTGTTGGCTGCCGACAGTGGACCGATATTGCACGGGCGGACCTTTGTTATATTGGTTTGCTGTTGGCTGCCGACAGTGGACCGATATTGCACGGGCGGACCTTTGTTATATTGGTCCGCTGTTGGCTGCCGACAGTGGACCAATATTGCACAAGCAGACCTTTGTTATATTGGTCCGCTGTTGGCTGCCGACAGTGGACCGATATTGCACGGGCAGACCTTTGTTATATTGGTCCGCTGTTGGCTGCCGACAGTGGACCGATATTGCACGGGCAGACCTTTGTTATATTGGTCCGCTGTTGTCTGCCGACAGTGGACCGATATTGCACGGGCGGACCTTTGTTATATTGGTCCGCTGTTGGCTGCCGACAGTGGACCGATATTGCACGGGCGGACCTTTGTTATATTGGTCCGCTGTTGGCTGCCGACAGTGGACCAATATTGCACGGGCGGACCTTTGTTATATTGGTCCGCTGTTGGCTGCCGACAGTGGACCGATATTGCACGGGCGGACCTTTGTTATATTGGTCTGCTGTTGGCTGCCGACAGTGGACCGATATTGCACGGGCGGACCTTTGTTATATTGGTCTGCTGTTGGCTGCCGACAGTGGACCGATATTGCACGGGCAGACCTTTGTTATATTGGTCCGCTGTTGGATGCTGACAGTGGACCGATATTGCATGGGCAGACCTTTGTTATATTGGTCCGCTGTTGGCTGCCGACAGTGGACTGATATTGCACGGGCAGACCTTTGTTATATTGGTCCGCTGTTGGCTGCCGACAATGGACCGATATTGCACGGGCAGACCTTTGTTATATTGGTCCGCTGTTGGATGCTGACAGTGGACCGATATTGCACGGGCAGACCTTTGTTATATTGGTCCGCTGTTGGCTGCCGACAGTGGACCGGTATTGCACGGGCAGACCTTTGTTATATTGGTCCGCTGTTGGATGTCGTCAGTGGACCGATATTGCACGGGCAGATCTATGTTATATTGGTCCGCTGTTGGATGCTGACAGTGGACCGATATTGCACGGGAAGACCTTTGTTATATTGGTCCGCTGTTGGCTGCCGACAGTGGACCGATAGTGCACGGGCAGACCTTTGTTATATTGGTCCGCTGTTGGATGTCGACAGTGGACCGATATTGCACGGGCAGATCTTTGTTATATTGGTCCGCTGTTGGATGTCGACAGTGGACCGATATTGCACGGGCAGATCTATGTTATATTGGTCCGCTGTTGGCTGCCGACAGTGGACCGATATTGCACGGGCAGACCTTTGTTATATTGGTCCGCTGTTGGCTGCTGACAGTGGACCGACATTGCACGGGCAGATTGACCTTTGTTGTATTGGTCCGCTGTTGGATGCTGACAGTGGACCAAAATTGCACGGGCAGACCTTTGTTATATTGGTCCGCTGTTGGCTGCCGACAGTGGACCGATATTGCACGGGCAGACCTTTTTTATATTGGTCTGCTGTTGGCTGCCGACAGTGGACCGATATTGCACGGGCAGACCTTTGTTATATTGGTCTGCTGTTGGCTGCCGACAGTGGACCGATATTGCACGGGCAGACCTTTGTTATATTGGTCTGCTGTTGGCTGCCGACAGTGGACCGATAATGCACGGGCAGACCTTTGTTATATTGGTCTGCTGTTGGCTGCCGACAGTGGACCGATATTGCACGGGCAGACCTTTGTTATATTGGTCTGCTGTTTGCTGCCGACAGTGGACCGATATTGCACGGGCAGACCTTTGTTATATTGGTCTGCTGTTGGCTGCCGACAGTGGACCGATATTGCACGGGCAGACCTTTGTTATATTGGTCCGCTGTTGGATGTCAACAGTGGACCGATATTGCAAGGGCAGATCTTTGTAATATTGGTCCGCTGTTGGATGTCGACAGTGGACCGATATTGCACGGGCAGACCTTTGTTATATTGGTCCGCTGTTGGCTGTCGACAGTGGACAGATATTGCACGGGCGGACCTTTGTTATATTGATCTGCTGTTTGATGCCGACAGTGGACCGATATTGCACGGGCGGACCTTTGTTATATTGGTCCGCTGTTGGCTGCCGACAGTGGAGCGATATTGCACGGGCAGACCTTTGTTATATTGGTCCGCTGTTGGATGCTGACAGTGGACCACTATCGGCTGCTGGAGGCGGACTACCGTCAGACAGAAGGAGAATTGTTTAGGTCCATTAGTGGCAGTTGTCTGTCGGTCCGCAGTTGGGGTATCCTCGGCCCTCTGTTGGCTGCCAACGGCAGACTAATGTCAGACGTGCGGACAATTTTTGAATCGGTCTGCCGGTGGCAGAAAAGTTATTTTATAGGAGCTTCTTTTATTGTTTAAAAGGACATTGGGTCCATGTAAGTTTCACCATGGGGCCACCGTAAACCCAAAGCGTTTGTGTATTAACATCAGGACAATTGATTGTTTCCACTTTGGGTGAATGTGGGTTTGAAAATAATGTTAGTGTCGTACGTTAAGCTACGCCCTACGGTTGAACCTTTGCTTTCAAAGTATATGTTTTTCCAGCATTGTCATTGAATAATTGCCCCATCTCGGCAATGTACGTTCAAATGTGGACATATCATCGGCTAAGTAATAATCAGTTGTCCCAATGTCATACCAGCAGTCTGGCCTGTGAATTAGGGATGAGGACAATAAAAGAAAATACAAGTGAGAAACAGCTGCATATGTTATCATCATACAAATATGCGTACAATTTATTCCATGCAAATAACCACTGTTGACTTATTCAAGAATTAACTAATCAAAATGTCAGAGCTTCCTAACTCCAAGCATAATCTCTTTTTTCAGATCCAAGAACCTGTGCAGATCTGCCGTGTTTCAACGGGCGTGTTGAGTGTCGTGACCTGTCCCTTGATGACATCCTACCGACCATCAACCTAGACACCACTCCTCTCATCAAGCTCTTCCAATGTTGACCTTTCCCTGATGGCTACTTTGGTAGCGGAGAAATTTGTGAAGGTAAAATTGTCCAACAGATTTCAAGTTAGTTGATTAGCTGCCGTTCTTTAAGGATGAACTCAGGTGGAAGGGCAGAACCGGAACAAAATCAACCCTGGTCCACTGGTGGCAGTTTTCTGTCAGTCAGCAGTTGTCATATCTTTGGTCTTCCGTCAGCTGCCGAAGGGGGACTGATGTCAGGCAGGAGGACAATTGTTTATGTCTGCTGGTGGCAGTCATCTGCCGGTCCGCAGTTGGCGTATCTTTGGTCTTCCGTCAGCTGCCGAAGGGGGACTGATGTCAGGCGGGCAGACAATTGTTGATGTCTGCCTTTGGCAGTCATCTGCCGGTCCGCAGTTGGCATATCTTTGGCCTTCCGTCAGATGCTGACTGTTGACAGATGTCATGTGGGTGGACAATTCTTTAGGTCCACTGGTGGCAGTTGTATGTCGGTTCGCAGTTGGCTAATCCTATACAATAGGTAACCTTAATATAATCTCAGGATGTATGTTTCAGGCACGCGATCAGTGATCCTTCTGAGCTGCAAGATCACTGATCACATGCCTGAAACAAACTGGCTCAGATTATGTGGGATCACGTATCATGTTGTAATTGGGACATCTTTTCATTGGTTGTGCTTGATGTTCAAACTTGATTGAATTTGTCTTTTAGTTGGGAGATGTTACTGTGTCGTTGAGCTCCGAGACATCCAGCCGCAAATCAAGGCACGGCACTGAATCCAAGGTTACCAAGGCAACCACAGCTACAGGGAGCATGAAGAAGATTGACAAGTCAGGGTCACTGGGAAACGACCAACAGAACAAAGCAAAGAAGAAGCAGTTCAAGCAAATCCTCAAGAAAAGGAAACGATCTGGTAAGTCTTACAATGGAGGGTATTTCAGTTAGGGAGAGAAACGTTGATACTGGTCCAGCTCAGCAGTTGAAAAGCCTGACCTTCAGGCCTGAAATCCTCCCTTTACTAGCTCTGAACTTCACTACAACAGAGCTGCTTAGAATCAATACAGCCAGGCCACTGGATGGCTTGCCTATACTGAAGTCCTGCCCACATCAAGTCTGAGATGTGGCTATTGTTCAGCTTCAAATGGATACAGTGCCCATGATCAAAGTTGGATAACAGAAGCTGCAGAGCCTGAGCAAAGCCCAGGCCTGGGGCCTTTCTCAAAGCTTGGCTCTGGCTCAGGCTTCAGCTCCAGCTCCGACTCCATTTCGTGAATCCTTTGTAAAATGACAGGTTTCAGAATAGAGACTTTTGGCTTTTGTTCGGAAGTAGATTCTCTGGATTGCAAAAAGAGAACAGAGCTTTAGTTTCAATGAAAAACCACAACCTATATTTTCAGCATACAGAGACGAAGCCTGAGCCGGAGCCGAGCTTTGTGAAAGGCCCCTGGCTTGCCATTTCAATGGCTAGGCCCAACCAGTATTACATTTTCTCTCCCTTAATGTAAATCATTTTCTAGATTTGTCAAGGGATTGTTTAGGTCAAAGGAGCTTGCTCCCATGTTGTAATTGTTGTCTTGGTCTTGGTCTTCTTTTTTGACAGATAAATTGGCAACTAGTCTATCCGATGAGCTGACTCAAGCCATGAACTTCTTAGGAGACAGAGGTGATGAAAACAACTATGACTTTGACAAAGACTTCATGTAGGTAATCTACATACAAAATAACTTCATACAATAATGTTTTACTGGAGTACTAGTTGAACAATTTCCACAAGCCATCAAATTGCATGCCCAGTGTTAGGAGGGCCTGACATTTCAATCCTAGCAGGATCTTTCTCAAAGCTAAATGGTCAGAGTTAGGAGGGCCTGATGTTTCAATCCTAGCAGGATCTTTCTCAAAGGCTAAATGGTCAGAGTAAGGAGGGCCTGATGATGCAATCCTAGCAGGATCTTTCTCATAGGCTAAATGGTCAAAGTTAGGAGGGCCTAATGTTTCAATCCTAGCAGGATCTTTCTCATTGTCTGCCCAGAGTTAGGAGGCCCTAATGTTTTAATCCTAGCAGGATCTTTCTTAAAGGCGATTTGAAGCATTTTATGATAAGACTTGAAGCTATGCATGGTAAAAGTACTAAAAGAAGGTAGGTTTGTGGTGATACCATGTAATCTCTTCTGTGAGAGTGTGTGGTTCTGAGAAGAACCAGTGGTATTATCTCGCCGTTCCGAACAGTGTGCTCTGTTAATCCTCAGGAGAGTGACAGGAGGGTGTCACTCGTTTGCACTTCTTGTAAGGTACTTAAAGACGCCTTCCTGATGATGAGTAGAGCAGGTTAGTAGAAACGTTGAGACCTTACAAGATGTGCGAACAAAATAAAAGTATGAACAATTCTTACATGGTGTTTCCGCAAACCAATCCACATCTCATAGGGTAAATGATTTTGCAGTAACGCCTGGAGACATAGATTATACTCTAATATGAGTTGGGTGGTTCTTTAAAGAGCTGGTTAACTTGATCTCCGGCCAGTATGCTCTGACGTTTTCAGGAGAAATTCTCCTGAATTTTCTTGAAGACGGCCATAGCATACTGACTGAAACGTCAAGTTAACTGGCTCTTTTCATAGGCACACTACTCATAACAGTATAATTTATGTCTGATGGTGTTATTGCAAAATTGATCATAGGGCGTTTAAGAAACTGAGGCTCAGGCTCTGTCTCCAGTTCGTGAATCCATTCTGAAATAACTGGTATCAAAATAGAGGCTTTTGGCTGCAGTTCTGAGGTAGATGCTTCAATGAAAACAGAGCTTCAGCTTCAATATATGACCACAACCTATATTTTCAGCACATGGATTACAGAGCGGAGCCTGAGCCGCCGTTTCGTAAACGCCCATAGCCTTAAATCTAACTGATAAACTCTGAGTTGTTCAACCTCCTACTCAGTGCTGGTAGCCACTGATCATTGGTGATTGTATACATGAGCAAGACCTATTTGAGCAATCTCAAACTCTGTATTGTACACAACAAATGTTTGACATTTTATTAGCTAAGAAAGTTAAAGGTCAATGTCGGTAGGCTATTAATATGAGATGAAATGTTTGTACTTTATAACATGCATGTGGTACATTGAGGAAGACCTAACAGATGTTCTTACTTTATAAGATGCATGTTGTACATTACATAGCCCCAGCTCTCTTGTCTAAACAACAATAGTCATTTGTATTAAAACTTTTTACTCTGCCATCAAATACTACTCATTGTATTTAAAGAAAGCATGCCTGATTGTTTCCTTGTCAACACAATAGCATATTGTTCTTTATTCATAATTCTTGATGGGATATTGCCTTTAGGAATGAGTATTAAATGTATAATACATGATTGGTAAAGGTCACAGAACAGCACGCACACTTTGTCTGATCCATCATGTACATGGAATGATAAACCTGTGAAAATTTGAGCTCAATCAGACATCTGGGTCACGAGAAAATAGCAAAAACCTGACTCAATTTTTCTTATAAAACATAAAGAATGGTTTTGATCTTACCCGGAGATCAAAACTGTTTTCGGTCTTTGTTCAACTAATTTCTGGATAAATACACCGTTTCTGGCATTAATATTTTATTAAACAGTGTGTTTCTGTCAGCACCATCTTCATATCCTGAAAGTTATAGGTATAAAATCAGTGAACATTTCTGTTCAGGTATGTTACCAAACCTGTATTGTACCTTTAAGCTGCTTATAAATAAATGATGGTACAAAAATGTTATTTTTTCTTGGAAATTAAGTACTGTACCTCAAGTATTTAAGTTGGGTACATAGCTATTTTTGTTTTCATTGACATACTTTTTTAGTTCCCTCAAAATAATACCTTGCTCTTAAAGAATATCATTTTGAGTTTCTCATAATATTGCTGTATAGAACAATTATTTGATTGATTACACTAATTTTATGGTTTTTAGGTTTGGATGCTCACCACAAAACAGCCACCAAAATGAGAAAAAGAGTATTAAGAAACTTAATTTATCATTGACTAATGGAGGAAAGAGAACAGATCCAATGATGTAAACCACCAATGGTGGATGGAATTATACCATTGCCTCATAATATAACTTATTCCCTTTGTGAAAGAAGTAATAAATCCAACAAGTTTTTATTGTTTGGACATTATAGTGGAACAGATTTGTTTCTTCTTTTTGTTCTTTGTTTATATATTTGTTGTTGTTGAGTTTTGATTTTAGTGTTCTGTTTTGCTATGTTATTGTTTTAACAGAACTATTTGTCAAGATATATGCATTCTTTTCTTCTAAAATTGCTGTTAATAATAGAAATTCCGTAGTATAAGGCCTGATTAACAGATCTGTCTGGGTTGGCCACTGAACATGGATAAACTACTGAGCAACACCGCATTTTCGTGAAAAATATAGGTGGCCCCTGAATATGGATAATTTTCTGAGCGCTACTGTTCCTATGCTCAACAGCGCCCTCTCATCATGACTTTTCATAATCTCCGCGGTCTTTCTTTCTATCACCACCATCCATACACTATGTGAATGTTGAAATAAAATTAAACAATTAATCAAACAGATTTGGCAACCATATTTTCATGTGCGATGTTTACTGCTTTTGACTTGTATTTTGCCCTTATTTGCTCAGCATAACTGTACATTCAAAAGGAGTTTTGGCTGGCATACTGATTTTATTTACCAATTAGGCCGGGGTTTTGGTGCTTAGGCAAATTGAATACATGTAGGTCAATACAATCAGTCCGCAGAGCTCATTAGTTTGTACCCTCATTTTTGAAAGCGTTTGGTGAGCCCTGCGTGGGAAGCCTTGTGGAAAAAAATATGTTGACCTAGTTCAGGAGAGTTTGGACTTTTAACTTTTAGTTGTTTGGATGAAATCGTGCCTTTTCTGCAATAGCACCTAAACTCTGGAACAATTTACCTGTCGACATCCGATCTGCCCCGACTCTGGACTTATTCAAAACTATGCTGAAAATTCATCTGTATAATCAATTTTATTGTAATACATGATTTAGTTATTCTTGTAATTTGTATATTTGTAGTCTGTGCAGTAGTTGTAATGAACTCTTTCACTGGATTTGGGAGGACATTTTTCTCCCTACATAATTCAAGTTTTATGTTAATTCAGTTTCCTTTATCTCTCCTTTCTTTCTCAGCGCTTAGAAACATTGTATTAAGCGCTTTATAAATGTTATTTATTATTATTATTATTATTATTATTATTAATGTCACTCTACCTTTTTCATTTTGTGGAGCGGACTTTTTTTTCGGCACCGCTCAATTTGGCTGTTTTTAGGGATACATTCTGGTGAGTTTTTAGCTGAAAGTCACTGGTTAACCTATACCAAATTGAAAATAAAATAAAAATGTCATATTTCAGCTTTCTTTTGCTGTATGGGTTGCTTGCTTTAGAAACTTGTGAGTACATGTATTTTGACTTTTGTAATGGGACTGGCCTTTGTGAAATAATTATTGGTCTGCGTCATCTCGCAATGTAAATAGCGCCCTCTCTGTGCTCTCTTCCCTTGAGAAAAAACGCCCTCTGTAGTCCACATCTGATACATATAGCGCCATGTTGAAACGTGAGTTTATGATTTTGTGTTGAAATTGAACCGTACGTTTTACCTTTAAAAAGGCCATGTCTTCTTAGAAAACTGTGTGTAAAATGGACATTACGGTATAAGGCATCAAAACAAATCAAATTTAGGGCCGATAACGCCATTCAATGGTGAAAAATTATAAAAATTTGTTGCTGCCGTAGTGCCGTTTGGTTCTCGTGTAGTTTTAATAATACATAAATTGCACTTAGCAGGCATGGTTATGGGTGGGGGCGTGGCCAGGTTTGAGCGTATGAGGGAGTAGATCAAGTGCAGGTTAAATGTAGTATCATACTATGGTTTTTGTCAAAGAAGTGCAGATTCATGTGAAAAATTATCAAGGAAGATACAGTGACAGTAATCTGTGAAAATTTCAGTCCCATACGGTGCCCACTCTTCAAGAAAACAGTGAAAAAGGTCCACAGTTTTCCTTAAGTTTGTTCTCTTTATTTTTGATCCTTCAAAAGATCAAAAAGATTTTCGGTTGTTTTACTAATTTCTGGATAAATACACCATTTCAGGCAGATAAATTGTAACGGTATGTTTGTACCACCACCATCTTCATACCATGTGAGTTATACGTAAATCTGTGAAAATGTCTGTTTTGGTTTCTTACCAAAGTATGATACTACCTTTAAGCAAGACTAGTAGTGGCTGCTTTTATATTCCAGCAAAATTCACTTCAAACTCGGAACCTCCCCTTTCCCCATGTCACCAACTTCTAAAAGTAAAAAATAGTTTTCTGACATCAACATAAACTAAAAGTAGCATAGCCAAGCCTGTTGAGTGCAATCTTTCAACCTGTGCAATCTTTCACCATTTGTCCGAAGTGACTTGTTTCTAAAGAAAACCTGTGAGGCTTTGTCCAATGTTTTTAACCTAGGCCTAATTGAAGTGAAGGTAGCTATGTGTACTAACATCCTTGTGGGTGTCCGATCAAAAGATAAGATAACGTAATTTGTGTCTTTGGAAGTTACCGGTAATACTGAATTGTGAATACTGCGGTTTTTTTGGTGCGGGTATACCGGCTTGTCAAAATTGGGATCCGCCCATGCCTAGATCTTTCATGGATTATTTTAGTCTTTAGAAAGTATAATTCTAGACACCTTTAGCAAGTAACAAAACATTTTTGTAATGTTCATTTCAGCAGTTAATGCAGTGCACTTATCTCATCCACTGACCGTCCATTCATCTGAGAGATACATCTGAAAACAGTGAAATCATGACTGGCTAACTTATTGAAAGGTGAACTATGACAACATTTACTGGAGCGGATTGGAACCTGCAACCCCCTGGATACCGTACCGTTGCTTTACCAAGCTTCATCATGTGTTTATCAGTAGCCTACTCTCCCTGTGAAGGCTACTTAACCAGCCAGCCTCATCACCTGCTAACATCCAGTAACCTAGTCTCCCTGTGAAGGCTACTCAACCAGCCAGCCTCATCACCTGCTAACATCCAGTAACCTAGTCTCCTTGTGAAGGTTACCCAGCCAGCCAGCCTCATCACCTGCTAACATCCAGTAACCTAGTCTCCCTGTGAAGGTTACCCAGCCAGCCAGCCTCATCACCTGCTAACATCCAGTAACCTACAGTAGTCTCCCTGTGAAGGTTACCCAGCCAGCCAGCCTCATCACCTGCTAACATCCAGTAACCTAGTCTCCCTGTCATGGTTACTTAACCAGCCAGCCAGCTTCATCACCTGCATTTCCCCTGTGAACTGTGACCAATCAGCCAGTTAGCCAGCTATGACCCAACATGTTCCTGGTAAGTTCTTTCCTGGTAAATTCTTTTCAGATGTTAAAATAAAATAAGATGTACATCTGTTGTTGCACGATGTTGTCAACGCTAGAGATCGTGACGTTTCGTTTGAAAATTGCAATACTTCATCAGGGGATGGCAGTAGTCACAGTGGATCCAAGGATAAGGTGCGTGGCGTTGTTGCGTGTGTCCCTTCCCCCAGACGTGTTCTGTAACCGTCGAGCCATCAGTGCATGCAAGCCTGACATCCCTCCAGTGTTCCTTGATCCGCTCATCAATGGGTCTACCTGTCTCTCCAATATACACGCTGTTGCAGATGTCAGACTTGCACGCTGTCACGGATCGGCGGTTGCGGAACACGTCTGGGGGAAGGGACACAACCAGAACTGGGATGCAGTCACATGTTTGGACAGAGACCCGCACTGGTTTACCCAACGGGTCAAGTAGACCATCCAGATCTGTCTCCACCCCAGCAACATAAACAGAAACAACGGCATGGAAATCCCTGAGGCGTGGACCTGTACTGTGAGACAGCATGCAGCACCTGCTATGGCATGGACCAATCGGCCCCGTATCAACAACGCCACACACCTTGGATCCTCCGGAACCGGATATAATTAGGAGCTTCGTCATAATCGTCAGTTTCCCTTGTGGTTATTTGATGATTATATGTTTTATTTTGTTTTATATGATCTCCACCATGATGAATAACTTTTTGAACTTGTTCACTTTTAGATTCAATATTGTTCTTGCATGTTTAGCACATAGATTGTAGCCCCTTTGATAAGATACTAGCCTGTTCTTTAGAAGTTGAGTGACTATTGCAGTGCTTTGACTGTAATTTTGGAACTGGGTACCCAGAAATCAATACAAAACATTGATATTAAAAAATTGATAAGAAATAAGAAAAAACGCCCTCTCTAGTCCATATTTGACACATGTTGCACCATATTGAAATGTGAGTTTATAATTTTGTAACCTAGTCCCCCTCTGAAGGCTACCCAGCCAGCCAGCCTCATCACCTGCTTACCAGTAACCTACCGGTAGTCTCCCTGTGAACTGTGACCAATCAGCCAGTCAGCCAGCTATGACCCAACATGTTCCTGGTAAGTTCTTTTCAGATTCAATGTTGTTCGTGCATGTTAAACTCATAATAATTGTAGCCCCTATACTAAGATACTACAACTAGCCGATTGTTTAGAAGTGGAGTGACTAGGGCTGTGCTTTTACTGGTAATTTTGGAACTGGGTACATGTTTCGCAAATGGGCTTGTACCGCAAGTCAATATAAAACATTGTAATTGAAAAATTGATAAGAATTAGGTAGATGAGGGATCCAAACTGCCATTTGCAGTATCACCCCAACACTGAGCTATGACAGACTCCTGGATGGGTTTTGTTAAACTTTGAAGTTGAGGGATTTTACACTAAGGTCAATGGGAGTTTACTTAATGTGGTTCGAGAAAAAAAACACCCTCTCTAGTCCATATCCGACACATGTAGTGCCATATTGAAATGGTTTATAATTTTGTAACAGAGTTCCCCTCTCAAGGCTACTCAGCGAGTCGGCCAGCCAGCCTCATCACCAGTATCCCTGTGAAGTTTACCCACCCTAGTCTCCCTTTGAAGGCTACTCCATCAGTCAGCCTCATCGCCTGCTTACCAGTATTTCCCCCTGTGAACTGTGACCTATCAGCCAGCTAAGGGCCATCATGTTCCTGGTAAGTTCTTTTCGGATTCAATGTTAAAATAAATTGTGCTTATTTGATATCAACCACGATGAATAACTTTTTTAATTTGTTCACCTTTAGATTCAATGTTGTTCTTACATGTTAAAGGTAGTATCATTCTTTGTTAAGAAACCAAGACAGACATGTTCACAGATTTACGTATAACATACAGGGTATGAAGATGGTGTTGGTAGAAGCATACCATTAACATTTTTCCACCTGAAATGGTATATTTATCCAGAAATTAGTAAAACAACGACCGGAAATCTTTTTGATCTTTTGAGAATCAAAAATAAAAGAGAAAAGACTTAAGAAATACTGTGGCTGTTTTTCACTGCTTTCTCAAAAAGTGGGCACCGTATGGGACTGAAATTTTCACAGATGACTGTTACAGTATCTGTCTTGATATTTCTGCACATGAATCTGTACTTCTTTGATAAAAACCTTAGTATGATACTACCTTTAAGTGCATAGATTGTAGCCCATTTCATAAGATATGAGCCTGCTCTTTAGAAGTGGAGTGACTAGTGCTGTTCTTTTACTGCTAATTGTGGAACCAGGAACCCGCAAATCAATATAAAACATTGAAATTGAAAAATTGATAAGAATTAGGTAGATGAGGGTTCAAATTACCATTTGCATTTTTGAACTATGAAGTTGAGGGATTTTAAGGTCAATTGGAGTTTATTTAGCGTGATGCACCCTTCCCGTGAGAAAATACACACTCTCTAGTCCACATCTGACACATGTAGCCCATATTGAAATGTGACTTTATAATTTTGTAACAGTCCCCCTCTGAAGGCTACCCAGCCAGCCAGCCAGCCTCACCACCTGCTTACCAGTAACCTACCGGTAGTCTCCCTGTGAAGTGTGGCCAGTCAGCCAGCTAAGACCCAACATGTTTCTGGTAAGTTCTTTACAGATTCAACTTTGTTACTGAGCAGCTGACTGGAAGAATCCTTGTAAAGTATTTCAACATCCATACCGTTTTTATTGATCTTACTTTATTGGCTAAAGCTTGGGACTTATTTCGCTACCGCCATGTGAGGCCCACAGAACCAAAAGAAGGGACCTGACCAGATGACAAAGCCTAAAAAAGGATCCAGCTTTGCCACGTATCTCAACCCCTTTATTTTGTTTTAATTGGCCTTCAAGAATATATCCACCATGACATTTGCTGGACGGTGATCTTCTCAATTTAACCTGAGACAGTCCTAGCAGGTGGCAGCGTGGAATGTTCTCTCTCTGGGAGATGATGATCATCATCTTCTGCTATCATGAGAGCTCAGTCAGCGTCATGTTGCAATTGCTGCTCTCTGAGAGGTACTCCGTCCAAAGAGCGGTGAAATCAGTATTGGTGGATACACTACTGGTCTGGCCGTCTCGATGGCTACCACTTGGGGGGTAGCAGTTGTGGTTTCGGACTGGTTGACTCAGATGGTAATGGAGGTTGTACCGATCAACGAGCGTATGATGAGACTCTGGATTAAACACTCTTTGGGTGTTATCTCGGTGGTCTCAATGTTTGCTCCGACTGAGGTGAGTTAGTCATCGGATAAGGATACATTCTACACCTAGCTCGAGTCTGTTTTGGATGGGTGTCTTCGCAGAGACACACTCTTGATCATGGGAGACTTCAATGCCTCCACCGGTGCTGACAGGGTCGAGATGGCTATTGGTCCCCATGGGTCTGGTATCAGGGATCAGAATGGCACTAGGCTTCTTGATCTTGTAAAGGGTCGGGGACCTAGAGTTACTGGCTCCTGGTATCAGCGTCCGGAGCGGCATCGTTGGTCTTGGTATTCCAATACCGGCGTTGTTCCGAAGGAGATCGATCATGTTCTCGTGAACGCTCATTGGAGGATTCTTCAGAACTGCCGGGTTTTTCAGAGTGCACAGTTCTCCAGCACTGATGACAGATTGCTTGTTGCAACTCTTCGGGTGCGGCTTAACTCCAGGAGGCTAGCTCCATCTAAGCAAAGACTTGATGTGAGTTGTCTTCAGGATGGAGCCGTGGCAGATGAGTTTGAGCGCAAGCTTTGTGATTGGCTTTAGGGAATGCCCACTCGGAAAGGCTCGGAGGTAATATGGAGTTTCTTCAAGGCCAACAATCTGTCGATTGCTGGTGAGAGGCTTTGATCTCTAAGAGTGGCCAGGAGGAGCTTTGTCTGATAGACAAGGGTCGGGAGGCTAGACTGAATGGCAACCTGGAAAGTTGAGTCGCTTGGCCGTGCGATCTCTTAGGGCTGACAAGGAGGCACATGTACGGTCTGTGTGTGAGCGGATCAAGAATCACCCATGGATGGGGGATTCTTTGGCCGCTTACTGGGGGATTCATGCATTGCGTTCCTCTAAGTTTGTCTCAAGGAGTAGGCTCGGTCAGGTCTGCAAGCGGTGAGTTACTGACGGAGGAGTCTGAGGTGAGGGCTTGTTGGGCATCCTACTTTGAGCAGTTGTACCATGCTGATACACCGGCTAGCTGCCTGAATATCTCAGAACCACCATAAGTTGCTGACCCACCAATCAACTGTGATCCACCTACGCTCTTGGAAATGAGGGCTGTGGTGAACAGCCTGAAAAGTGGGAAGGTGGCAGGGATCTGTGATATTCACGCAGAATTTCTTAAAAGCTGGTGGAGACAGTGCAGTTGAGGCGTTGCATAACATACTAGGTTCGGTATGGACCACTGGCGAGATCCCATCTGAATGGAAGAGGGGCATTCTAGTTCCTCTCTGTAAGGGCAAGGGAGATCGCCAGGATTGCAATGCCTATCGAGGTGTGACATTGCTCTCTGTGCCCAGCAAGGTTCTTACTAAGATTCTTCTGACCAGGATTCAACCTCAGTTGCTTAAGCATCAGCGACCTGAGCAGTCTGGGTTCACTCCAAAGAGATTGACGATTGACCGTATTTTGGCCCTGCGGGTCCTCTCGGAGTGCATGCACAAGTATCGTAGTAGCTTCTGTATTTCCGTGTGGTAACGCAGACTCTGATGACTCCACTGTTCAAACTATATTCAGGTACCAAGAGTGCTGGATGAGTTGTGGGGGTTCAATCTCTGAGTTCTTCCCAGTTTCGACTGGTGTGGGACAAGGAAAAGTTGAGGCTCCAACACTTTTCAACACTTAAATGGACATTGGGCTATAGGGAGGACAGTGGAGGATTCAGGCTGTGGAGTATCGTTCGCCGATGTCAGGGTAACTGACCTTGACTTTGCTGATGATACTCTTACCTTTGCGGAGACTCTGGAGCTGCTGGTGTGCGCTTTTGAGACAATGTGCTCCGAGTTGGAACCCCTTGGGCTAAAGGTTTCTTGGTTAAAAACCAAGATACAGGTCTTCAATGACTCTTTGGGTGATGCACTTCAGTCAGTCCCCGTATGTGGTGAGAATGTGGAATTGGTCGATAGGTTCACTTATCTTGGCAGTGATATCTATTTCTTTGCAAGCTGTTATCATGAAGTCAGCATACGGATTGATAGGGCTTGTGGAGTGATGGACTCACTGAACTGGTCTGTATGACGTTTGCGATATCTATGCAAGATGACAAAGATTTGGGTCTTCAGGTCCCTGGTCTTGCCTGTCTTACTCCACGGTTGTGAGACATGGACTTTGACTGGGGGCCTTGGAAGACGACTCAATGTCTTCGGTACTGGGTCTCTGAGGAGGATCCTTGGGTACCGCTGGTCGGACCATGTGTCTAACAAGAGGTTACTCAGGGAAAGTCAAATGAGACCAATTACCTGCATGATACGTGAGCGTCAGATGCAACTGTATGATCATGTGGCTAGATTCCCTGCAAGCGATCCTGCGGAGGTGAATTCTCTCTATGAGAGAACCTCTTGGTAGGACTCGCCTGGTAGGGTGTCTGCATGACACACATATGGTTGCGTCAGATAGATCGTTATTATGCCGAGATGGGGATGCGTTGTGTGGCTGCCTTGGGGATGGACTGATCAGAAGACCGAAGGAGTACTACTCGAAGGTTGATTGAATGGACACAAAATGATGGTAGCAGAATAAATCCCAAGCTTAGCCTCAAGCCTCACTTCGTATTAAAAGCCTCTAGTTGTGGATACATTTAGCATTTCGCCATACCATTGCCCAAAATTAATTTATATGACTCTTTAGTTATTATCGTTATCTTGATTTATTTCAACTTTTATCTTTGTGTTCATTATTTGCTTGACCAAAATATGGCAATAATTAATTACTACCTTCTTGCTATTGAACCTGCGTCCGCTCTGTCTAGGGATTTATTTGCTTGCTAGCTAGTTCTTACTTAACTGACTTAAGTCTGTTTTATTTGCATAGAACATGGATTGATTTTTCTCTTTTTATTGATTTTATTTGTTTCCACAGGCCAGCTTACCATTTGAGGACCTCATCATCAATTGTTTCCATGACGATGCTACACTTTTAAGCGACAAGAAGAAGAGCCCCATCATAAAGTAAATGCTAGTATTATTTGATTTTTAAACTCATGTGATTGAAATCTTAAACAAAACATTACTCACAACCAGCCCAAAACTTTCACATTTTCAAAATATAAATATTTGAATTGGCATGAAAGCTACACTGACATTTTTTACACTTTAAGCACACACCATATCATTTTTTTGTCCCAAAAAGCAACAGAAAATTACACGTAGTTTACAATTACACAAACCTTTAAAATGTGACAAAAACCAAAATGCTCTGCCCAAACTGAAGATATTCTGAAAGAATGTTTTGAAAATGGTTTTCAAACGCATGAGTTTAGAACTGTTAATTTGTTTATTAAGGCTAAAATGCAGAAACCTGTTTAAATGATCAATTGGATGTACTGCTTGGTGAATTAAGGAGACAAAATGAGTTCACTAAATTTCCTTCCCTTGGGTGGGAATGTCAGAAACTTTGTGCATCTCTTCCCTGGAGTGGGAATGTCAGAAACTTTGTGCATCTCTTCCCTGGAGTGGGAATGTCAGAAACTTTGTGCATCTCTTCCCTGGAGTGGGAATGTCAGAAACTTTGTGCATCTCTTCCCTGGAGTGGGAATGTCAGAAACTTTGTACATCTCTTCCCTGGAGTGGGATTACCAGAAACTGTGTGCATCTCTTCCCTAAGAGGGAATATCAGAAACTTTGTGTATCTCTTCCCTAAGAGGGAATATCAGAAACTTTGTGTATCTCTTCCCTAAGAGGGAATATCAGAAACTTTGTGCATCTCTTCCCTAAGAGGGAATATCAGAAACTTTGTGCATCTCTTCCCTGGGGTGGGAATATCAGAAACTTTGTGCATCTCTTCCCTGAAGAGGGAATGTCAGAAACTTTGTGCATCTCTTCCCTAAGAGGGAATATCAGAAACTTTGTGCATCTCTTCCCTGAAGAGGGAATGTCAGAAACTTTGTGCATCTCTTCCCTAAGAGGGAATATCAGAAACTTTGTGCATCTCTTCCCTAAGAGGGAATATCAGAAACTTTGTGCATCTATTCCTGGGGAGGGAATATCAGAAACTTTGTGCATCTCTTCCCTGGAGTGGGAATGTCAGAAACTTTGTGCATCTCTTCCCTGGAGTGGGAATGTCAGAAACTGTGTGCATCTCTTCCCTAAGAGGGAATACCTGAAACTTTGTGCATCTCTTCCCTAAGAGGAGATATCAGAAACTTTGTGCATCTCTTCCCTAAGAGGGAATATCAGAAACTTTGTGCATCTCTTCCCTGAAGATGGAATATCAGAAACTTTGTGCATCTCTTCCCTGAAGAGGGAATATCAGAAACTTTGTGCATCTCTTCCCTGGAGTGGGAATGTCAGAAACTTTGTGCATCTCTTCCCTGAAGAGGGAATATCAGAAACTTTGTGCATCTCTTCCCTGAAGAGGGAATATCAGAAACTTTGTGCATCTCTTCCCTGAAGAGGGAATATCAGAAACTTTGTGCATCTCTTCCCTGAAGTGGGAATATCAGAAACTTTGTGCATCTCTTCCCTGAAGAGGGAATATCAGAAACTTTGTGCATCTCTTCCCTGAAGAGGGAATATCAGAAACTTTGTGCATCTCTTCCCTGGAGTGGGAATATCAGAAACTTTGTGCATCTCTTCCCTGAAGAGGGAATATCAGAAACTTTGTGCATCTCTTCCCTGAAGAGGGAATATCAAAAACTTTGTGCATCTCTTCCCTGAAGTGGGAATTTCAGAAACTTTGTGCATCTCTTCCCTGAAGAGGGAATGTCAGAAAATGTGTTCATTTGTTTCTTTCAGTGGAAAGGACTCATTTGTCTCAGCAGATTCACCCATTCAGGTTTATTGTTAAGTTATTTAATTTAGATAAATGTATGGTTCAGGATTTATTTTTGTTTCTTTATTTCATGTAGTTGATGTCGAATGGCAATTTATATTTTCAAACCACTTAATAGAGATGGACCACTGTTTTCCATGGGTTGGAAAAAATTTAAACTCATCACTTCGACCTTGCTAGTGTTTTCCATGGGTTGGAAAATATTCTACTTCATCACTTCGTCCTTGCTAGTGTTTTCCATGGGTTGGAAAATATTCTACCTCATCACTTTGTCCTTGCTAGTGTTTTCCATGGGTTGGAAAATATTCTACTTCATCACTTCGTCCTTGCTAGTGTTTTCCATGGGTTGGAAAATATTCTACCTCATCACTTTGTCCTTGCTAGTGTTTTCCATGGGTTGGAAAATATTCTACCTCATCACTTTGTCCTTGCTAGTGTTTTCCATGGGCTGGAAAATATTTTACCTCATCACTTTGTCCTTGCTAGTGTTTTCCATGGGTTGGAAAATATTCTACCTCATCACTTTGTCCTAGCTAGTGTTTTCCATGGGTTGGAAAATATTCTACCTCATCACTTTGTCCTTGCTAGTGTTTTCCATGGGCTGGAAAATATTCTACCTCATCACTTTGTCCTTGCTAGTGTTTTCCATGGGCTGGAAAATATTCTACCTTATCACTTTGTCCCTGCTAGTGTTTTCCATGGGTTGGAAAATATTCTACCTCATCACTTTGGCCTTGCTAGTGCTTTCCATGGGTTGCCAAACACTTATGTTAACTTGGCTTTTTTGAAGTGTTTGCCATAGTTTTTGTTACAAGATTATGCATTTAAGAAGGTCTACATTAATTAATCCTGAACCATACCTTAAATTATATGTATTTTTTCAAGCAAAGAGCAGAGGATATTGTTTCTTAACCTGGCTTGCAAATGTGCAAAGTAAAAACCACTAGACTCATGCCAAATTCTTCTATTTATCAACTCTTCCCAAATTTGCTGGCAAAAGTCAATTGCGGTGCGCAATTCTATCTTGTGCACTTACAAGCACCACATAATGTCTGCACTGTGCGTATGACACTACACTGCTTGATAGTTCCAAACCAATATTCTTCATTCATTTACATTTTTTTTTTATGATTCCAAATTCCATTGATGCGGCCTGACTGTTTGGATGTGCGATGATGAAAAGCCAGATTAATTGAAATATCCACTGCTGTTTGATATTATGTAATTTTTGTCTCTGTCCAAATCAGACTGTAACTTGGCACAATAGGACACTGCGTAGTGCACTTCATTCAACTCATCTGTTAGATTGCGTTTCTTCACAGTAAAAATGCAGGACATTTAGAATATGCGCGCTTCCACCAAAAACAAATGAGACATTCTTTGCAAAATGCAAAACCTTGAAACTAAAATCACATTAAAAATAGTTTTTGCACATTTTTTTCAGTATAGATTAAGGATTTTTGGAATACACCAAAACATAATTTTTTTAAAAGCAAAATTCATAAACTTTAGGCTAAAAGAAAATCACATTGAAATTTTTTTGGCGCATTTTTGTACAATAGAAATTAGGCATTTTTATAGAATGTGCGGGTATAAACCAAAACAGAGTGAAGCATTCTTTGCAAAATTAAAAAGAAATTCTGCGCGTGAATCACAAATGCAAAACTTTTTTTCAGCCAGTTACATGTGTGACTGATTTGGACAGAAAGTGTAATATTCATTTATGTGTAGTCAATATGAGAATCACTCCATCAAACCGAGTCGAATACAGCATTCTAAAACAAGCAGACTGCACAGTGCATCAGCCCAGCCTACTCACAAACATGCTATGAAAAAAACAAGGACAATTGCTTGAAATGTTTAATTGATAAGGATAATTGTGAGGAATTCTCACATTAGATCTCAAAACTCAAGTTCTTACTCTAAAATTTGAAAAATGCATCTTTCATAGGCTTCCTTTTTTTCTTTTTTGAAATACTTTTTGATGAAATGAAATTCCTTTTGAGTTTTCTTTTTCATTTTTTTGATTCACAATTCACACTTGGTTTGGCAGAGTGGTTCTCATTTTGAAATGCACTTTACTGGAATGTTTTAAGGTATCATGAAAAAACAAACAAAAACAAATGCAAACGTGTGCTGCTGGTCGGCGCCCTCTACTGTCTGCAGCATGTAACAGCCAGATATAACCCAAGTGTTATGGGTGGTAGGCCCTTTGTTGGATGAAATCTGCTCAGTGTACTACTGTTGTTCTGCATCATCGGTATCTTACGTTGCATGATTTGACAAGCTTATTCGCCAAAACTTACAACATCCTCTAAAAGCGCGGTATAGGGAAGAAAGGATTCCTGTTGCTACCTAAAGTCTTTGGGGTCTGTATGGGGTGGGGATTGAAGACCGATTCTTTATTTATCCTTTTGTTGGTTCTCGTCATCTTATTAACTTGTTCGTGCGTAACCAGGTCTCTTTTCAGGCCGGTCATGATGACCAACTCTTTTCTGCATGCGCAGGACGACTGCTTCTGATCTGAGGGGGCTCATGACCTGATGGATGATGGTGACTTCTATCCAGTTGTTGGTGTGAGGGTTGGATAAATAGTGTTCTTACATGGCTGATTCACTTTGACAAAAGAATTACTAGGGAACAGGTATTCAGGTTTTGCTTTGGTTTCACTTGTGTAGTATGAACTAAATACATGCAGTGCAGAAAATATCAAAGATGACGTTAGGTTTATGTAGGAAGGGAAGCTGGTCCTTTATCTCAAACTCAATGCTTAAGCAAGCTGCTGTTCTGAGTCAAGTGCAATTTTATATATGTCACTTCTGTTTGTCATGGGGTGTCCTATTCATTGCTCTGGGTGAGCATCTCTTTACAGTGTGATCCTACATACAATCATCTGTTTAAGGCTGAAATGGCAGGGCCATTGAACTTGGTGTTGAATACAGTGCCTTTTGAACATATTGCACCATGTTCCAACTGGCAGATAAACAAATTTTACTGCCATTTTATCCAGTTGCAAATATGCCTTTACATATTTTGCTGCATGGGTAAGTGTGTGTGTGCTCTTGCTTATTTTGCAGCACCATTATAGAAACACTACGCAGTGTTGTAGTTGTGCTATTGCATATTTTGCAGCATCAGTATAGAAACACTACGCAGTGTTGCAGGTGTGCTATTGCATATTTTGCAGCATCAGTATAGAAACACTATGCAGTGTTGCAGGTGTGCTATTGCATATTTTGCAGCATCAGTATAGAAACACTACGCAATGTTGCAGGTGTGCTATTGCATATTTAGCAGCATCGGTATAGAAACACTACGCAGTGTTGCATGTGTGCTATTGCATATTTTGCAGCATCGGTATAGAAACACTACGCAGTGTTGCATGTGTGCTATTGCATATTTTGCAGCATCAGTATAGAAACACTACGCAGTGTTGCATGTGTGCTATTGCATATTTTGCAGCATCGGTATAGAAACACTACGCAGTGTTGCATGTGTGCTATTGCATATTTTGCAGCATCAGTATAGAAACACTACGCAGTGTTGCAGGTGTGCTATTGCATATTTTGCAGCATCGGTATTGAAACACTATGCAGTGTTGCAGGTGAGCTATTGCATATTTTGCAGCATCAGTAAAGAAACACTACGCAGTGTTGCAGGTGTGCTATTGCATATTTTGCAGCATCAGTATAGAAACACTACGCAGTGTTGCAGGTGTGCTATTGCATATTTAGCAGCATCGGTATTGAAACACTACGCAGTGTTGCAGGTGTGCTATTGCATATTTTGCAGCATCGGTATAGAAACACTACGCAGTGTTGCAGGTGTGCTATTGCATATTTTGCAGCAATGGTATAAAAACACTACGCAGTGTTGCAGGTGTGCTATTGCATATTTTGCAGCATTGATGTAGAAACACTACGCAATGTTGCAGGTGTGCTATTGCATATTTTGCAGCATCGATATAGAAACACTACGCAGTGTTGCAGGTATGCTATTGCATATTTTGCAGCATCGGTATAGAAACACTACGCAGTGTTGCAGGTGTGCTATTGCATATTTTGCAGCAATGGTATAGAAACACTACGCAGTGTTGCAGGTGTGCTATTGCATATTTTGCAGCATCGATATAGAAACACTACGCAGTGTTGGAGGTGTGCTTTTGCATATTTTGCAGCAATGGTATAGAAACACTACGCAGTATTGCAGGTGTGCTATTGCATATTTTGCAGCATCGGTATAGAAACACTACGCAGTATTGCAGGTGTGCTATTGCATATTTTGCAGCATCGGTATAGAAACACTACGCAGTGTTGCAGGTGTGCTATTGCATATTTTGCAGCATTGGTATAGAAACACTACGCAATGTTGCAGGTGTGCTATTGCATATTTTGCAGCATCGATATAGAAGACTATATAGGCAGTGTTGCATGTGTGCTATTGCATATTTTGCAGCATCAGTATAGTAAACGCTAGGCAGTGTTGCAGGTGTGCTATTGCATATTTTGCAGCATCAGTATAGAAACGCTAGGCAGTGTTGCAGGTGTGCTATTGCATATTTTGCAGCAGTGTTGCAGGTGTGCAATTGCATAATTTGTAGCAATGAGGACTGTTAACTCCAGCTAGATTGGCAGTTGAATGGTTGAGACACCTGCATGTATAAGCAGGATGTTGTTGGTTCAGATCCAGCTTTAGTTGGTCTGTGTTCTTTCCCTTTCACAGATAAAGCACTTGATACACACATATTAATCAAAAGAGCAGAACATTATTATCTAACATGTATCTTAGATGATGATAACTCAGACAGCAGCATGCTTAATGTTCTTATATCATCATGGACTTAGTCCGTGTGCTTCCACCATTTCACTTTACAAATTTGCCCGAGAGATCATAAGTTCAACTTTCTATGTGCTCAGATGACAAGCTTGGCAACAAAAAAGGTTTATTACTTATGTGGTTCAAAATGGTCAGCAGTCAGTATTGGTCCTTCAAATTTTCATCAGATACAAAGCTCTCATTTGATTCTCGGCAGAATCAAAGCAATGCAAACTCCATGGTCATTGGACCACCTCATCCCTCCTTAGACCATCTCAACTCCTTGTGGAGTATGCAGCTCTGGCTGCTTTTCAGACACACAAAGGCTTATCAAATACAAAGCCATCACCTACCCTTACAAATATTCCATTTACTCCTTGGTGGACACAATCAATTAGTGACAATGTCAACTTGTTCAGAAAATCAAACCCCAGTGTTGAAGAACTGGAAGTCAAAATATCAAAGTTGGACATCAACAACTCAACTCAATTCATATAAAAAAAGTTAAAGGTTGAGGTCAAAGGTATTACATCTTAGTTCAGCTTACTGTAATAATGCGAATAATGCAAATATATGCTCATCTTACTGTTGAAATTGCAATGCAATTTGATCACATGATGTGTCTAGTCACTGGGCCAAATTATCAGTCCAGAGACCATCTAAACTCTGTGGGGAGTATGCATCCCAAGCTGCTGTTGAAACACACAGAGGTTAATTAATTATACAAATATTCATTAGTACCCTTGTTGGAGAGAAACATTTATGTTGCAAAGTGTCTCGCTTAAGGGCACTTGATCTCCTTGACTGGGCTCAAGCCCATAAACCCAAATCAGCTTTGTGAGGTTAATGCTTCAGACCTCTTAGCCACAGCACCACAATGTACGAATATCAGTCAGGCACACTTACATGCTAAGCTTGTGCCTGAACTGTTTAGTCCTGTCAAAATTATGACAAAATCGGACACCAAAAAGGAAAGAAACGATTCACCAAACCACACTGAATTTGAATGTTATCAAGTATTATTGAGCATTCGTTCAGTTATGCAAATATTACATTTGAAAAGATAACCAAGTTTAAATGAGTAAGGACACAGATTTGGTGTTCATCTCTAATTCTTTTTTGAATTATGGTACGTATTCACAAGCAGAAATCAGAGACAAGCATGTTACGTCAACTGTGTATCAATAGTTTGATATCTGAACTAATCTCATTACGGTCGCTGCTTCTGTAGAGTCCAAGTTTGTCATATGAGCCATACGGGTATTTTCCAACATCACATTCAGGTTTTATATTGCTTAAATTTCTCCTTTATAAGCTCAATGTCATGTACAATATTTCCTGTAAGGATATTTTGCCTTTAACTGCGTACAGCATACTGTTTTCAATCACCTTTATCATTCAAATTCACTAAAATAGCGTCCTAAAATGCAAAGCAAATGTAACAAGTACCTTGCAGTAATCTAGGTGTGATTCTTTTGTACGAAACCCAAGAATACCTTGATTTTAGTTACTTATTCATCACTTAATCAGTGATGAAATATCTCAATTCAAATATTAACTTTAATTTAGATTCATTAAGTTTGTACGACACAAGTGAAACCAATTAAAACTTGAGAACCAGCCTCATAACCAAAGTGCCACAAACATTCTAATTTTTCCAATTTCCGTTTTGCCGAGAGCAGGAACTATAATCTTTGCCAAAACAGTGAATTCCAGCCATGTTTGAATGTTATTTCTCTAATCAGCACATGATCATCTGGGATGAAGTTGTTGTTATTCTGAAGGTCAAGGACTCAATTAGTGATGTTGTGGAAGTTGTAGTAAATACGGCCTTTAATTTTTTTCTTTTTTATCCAAAAGTCACTTCCCAAAACCGTTTTCCAAGAACATATAGCGACCTGATTGCCTGAACAGGGGGTGACATCCGATAACCCCCCATACCGGTCCAGCAAAGTTTAAGCGAGCAACAAAGAATCCTTTCTGACCTTTGTTATTATAATTATTGACCTTTCCAATGGCGCGAACCTAAAGCACAATAGCTTGTCAATCATGTGTTGTAGGATACCGGTGCATGCAGGGCACCAGTTGTACATTGGCAGATTTTGGCCAACAGAGGGCCTCCACTCATAACACTTGGGTTATTTTTGGTTGTTACATGTTGCAGACAGTAGAGGGCGCCGACCAGCAGCACACGTTTGCACTTGTTTAAAAAAAAATATTTTTTTTTGGAAAAAAAAATTGAATAGGGGTCCCCCTGTAATAAATCTTTGTTGAAAAAAGTAACCTACCCTCCCTCGTGTCCTTTTTTAAAACGTTGAAAAGCCCCTCCCCTCCTGAGGAGGTGGAGAGAGGCTTTGTGGTTGACCAAGGATGCTTCATTCAAGAATGAAGTAAAAGTGGCTACATCCCTCATTAGAAACGCCCCCAAAATACAACCTATAGGGTCATTAGCATTCAACCCCTACACCTTAATTATGCAGAGATCATATGATAATGACCAAAAGATCGTGTTTGTGGGATATATTTCAACAAGCAATGTAACCCCTTTTAAAGACACCGTTTCCCAACATGCTCTGTGACCTTCCTGCGCACTACATGCTAGACTTCTATTGTGCATGAAACTACCAGTGGGTGCTTGAAAAATTGGCCAATGTAATTGTACTGGGTTTTTTGTTAGGTAAAAAAAAAAAACACGACCGAAACAAATGCTTATGTTCTGAACTTATGACTGTTTACAGCGCAAGTATCATTTGATTTTTGCTTTACTTCTCAAAATGTTCACAACAGTTGGACCAAAATGCTTACTGGTATGTACTGAACTTATGAATGTTAGCAGCGTGATCAAATAATTTTGTGTTTGTTTTATTTTTCAGAGCTTTTACAACAATTGGACCACAATATATGCATCATCACTTGCGCCAAATTTTCTACGCATAATTAGAGTGTCAAGAGATGAAAGGTCACAAAACAAGGTAAGAAACAACACCTTATAAGCACACAGCCTGCTACTTTGTAACGAGTCGGACCAAGAAGTGTTTTGACAAAGTTTTGATGCGCATACTAGTTTTATTTCAACAATGAAACGCGCGGCCTTTCCTTTTGATTAATGACATGAATAGCTTACAACCCATCTTCTCTAAAAGGTTGTCCAGATAAAAGAAAATTTATTCAATTCAGCCAATTTTGGCATTGTACGCAAATTTGGAGTTGGTTTTTGATGCAGTGCTTGAAAATTGGAAGCATAATAATTTTATTTCAACAATGAAATGCGGAGCCTGTACTTTTAATTACTGACATGAATAGCTTACAACCCATCTTCTCAAAAAGGATGTCCAGATAAAAGAAAATTGATTTCAATTCAGCCAAAGTTGGCATTGTACGCAAATTTGGAGTTGGTTTTGGATGCAATGCTTGAAAATTGGAAGGGTTCTATGATGCTTTATAAAATGTGTAGTTTGCAAAACGGTTTGGTTGTAATGCCGCGATTTCAATTTTGACATACGCAAATTTGCTGTTGATTTTTGACGCAATGCTTGAAAATTGGAAATGTGCTAAGCTGCTTCATAAAATGCTAAGTTTGCTATACAGCGAGGTTCTTAATTTCACTAATTCGATATTTTGACATTGTTTGATATTAGTAAATTGAAAAACTAAGAAATAATCAACGCACGCAATTTAGGATCCGACTCATTGTACAGTAACATGCTACATACTTTATCCTTGGTCAACCATTTATTGGAGTTTTTCATTTGCCACCTGATGTTCAACCATAACTCTATGTTTTTTGGATTTTAACTGCGCCAATTAAAAAAAAAACTGCAATGATCAACCATTACTCTATTATTTTGGAATATAAAATTTGAACAAGACTTTTGATATTGATATTGGATTGAATTGAAATAAAGTAGAAAAATGAACAAGTTTCCACAATTACAGAAAGATAAATACACAAGGTTTTTGGACTATTTTGCCAAAAGGAAACAAAGTGTCTGTGTAGCTTCAACACACAGGACTTGACGCGCAATTAATCTTGTGTATTTTTTTTGTCTAGAAATGTTTAAACATCAAACGACAAACTTTACTCCTTTTTTGATAACCCATTCAGTCAGCTAATGAATCACAAAACAGTGGAATGCCACAGGCACTCAAAATGAGCAGTTTTACTTTTCATTACTTAATATGAACCTGGTTTGAGAGACCCAGTTTGTGTTTTGTTCCTTTTTTATGAAATTGTTTCCAGAAATCTTAACTTTGACTACTTTGTCCAGAAGTTAAATAACGATGAAAATCTGTTGTGGAACTCAGTGAAAGATCGGTCTCTAAAAAGCATTTTATCATAAACCCTACGTCAGTTTATTTGAAATGGATATATTTTATCATTGGTCTGGAATCCAAATTCAAGGGGTCTTTTAAATTAATTATTTTGCAGATACATGTAATCATTGGGAATTTTATAGTTTTTTTGCTGTTTCTGGGTCATTTTTTAGGCTTAAGTAATTCCATGTTTTCTTCTTTTTCTTCATAACAGGCAGTTAACTACTGTAGTTCATCTGTAGTTCATCTGGTTACACTCCTCGTCGACACGGTACACAAGCAGACCAGGACACACCATCGTAGACTTCATAGATCAGCAGGCTAGGACTCTTCATTATTCTCCTGAAAAATATAATTGGAAAATTGAGAATGACACTTCGTAATGGATAGTCAGTTCAGTTTTAAGGTAGAATAATGTTCAACTGTGCTAATGTTTTGTATTTCAACAAAAGTTTGAGCAGTAGCCACTCAAAAAGGAAACGGGTGATCTCACGAACCAGTTTAGCTTTTACCTGAGACAAGTCTTCCTCTGTACTTGTGTTTCAAGTTGATTTTTCTTGTTTTTCAGTTTTGTATGTTTGTGACACCGAGGATTGATAAGTACATGTATTTTATTCTCCATTAAAAGTTTGATTATTATGGAGGACTTTAAACTCCTCACAAACATAAATGGGGGTGCGAGTAGTGGGAAGAACGTGATTCTCAAGAAGTATGTAGGCTATGGGATTTCATGGAACCAAATTGTAAATAAATTGTAAATAATTTTGGAAAGTACCTGATCTGCAATTTACTCAGAAATTTGTATGGACATTATTCATGGAATCAAATATGTCTTTGTAAATGTAATAAATTGAGAAATGACTTGAGAGGTTGAAGCCGAATGAAACGAAAAGCCCACGGTTTGAAAATGTTTTCTAGTGCTATAGGACCCCCAATCTCCAACCTCCCTGCCCGACGGAAAACTATAGAGCAGACGTTTTATAGTAGATTGAAAATCTATTAGAAAAAATGAGAGGCCCGAAGCAAAACTGGAAGAAATACAAGACTATTTTTGTTCAACCTAAAATGGCCGCCATGGCCATGCTTTACTCAACACTGTGCTAATATAAGTTCTCTTAAAAAATGGATATTTTCCGCCGAAAAATTCCCCCTAACCCCCACAAAATGTTCTTAAAAGTAATTACTTTACCTTTGAATGCCTCATATGTTTGGCAGTCTTGGATTCAAGAAACAGAAATTGTCGACAAGAAGATTTTTCCGATTTTGAGGAGAGGTAAGGTTTGCTGGCCTTCTCGTGTGATGACGAACCTCATGAATGACTGAATTTCCCGCCGCGCCCAAGATAGTACCCAGAATCCCTTGCAAGCCCATTCATAAACGCACGTGTAACAATGGATAGTACATTACATAGGGGCGTGGGAAGGGGGTGTATTTGTGTATGAATAATAATCCCCGTCTAGAACTAGGAGTGGCACCCCCTGTGGACTTACTGGAAATGGTCTACCCGGGGGAACCACTCCTAGATGAAAGCCACTATATAAGACCATTGAATTTACGGTCAATTACGATTATTTTAAGAATAGGAGTGGCACCCCTACATTATGACCGTGAGCACCATGATCTGGCCAACCCGGGGGGACCACTCCTAGATGAAAGCCACTATATAATACCATTGAATCTACGGTCAATAAATATTATTGTTAAGAATAGGAGTGGCACCCCTACATTATGACCGTGAGATCCACGGGCTAGCCGGGGGAACCACTCCTAGATGAAAACCACTTTATAAGACCATTGAATTTACGGTCAATTACGATTATTTTAAGAATAGGAGTGGCACCCCTACATTAAGACCGTGAGATCCATGGGCTAGCCGGGGGAACCACTCCTAGATTAATCTTAATTGACCATAAATTCAATGGTCTTATATACTGCTTTCATCTAGGAGTGGTTCCCCGGCTAGCCAGTGGATCTCACGGTCATAATTTAGGGGTGCCACTCCTAATCTTAACAATTATATTTATTGACCGTAGATTGAATGGTATTATATGGTGGCTTTCATCTAGGAGTGGTCCCCCCGGTTTGGCCAGATCATGGAGCTCACGTCATAATGTAGGGGTGCCACTCCTATTCTTAAAATAATCGTAATTGACCGTAAATTCAATGGTCTTATATAGTGGTTTTCATCTAGGAGTGTTCCCCCCGGGTTGGCCAGATCATGGTGCTCACGGTCATAATGTAGGGGTGCCACTCCTATTCTTAAAATAATCGTAATTGACCGTTAATTCAATGGTCTTATATAGCGGCTTTCATCTAGGAGTGGTTCCCCGGGTAGGATTTCTGACAGGGGGTGCCACTCCTAGTTCTAGACGGGGATTAATATTCATACACAAATACAACCCCCCCCCCTTCCCACGCCCCTATCTAATGTACTATCCATTGTTACACGTGCGTTTATGAATGGGCTTGCAAGGGATTCTGGGTACTATCTTGGGCGCGGCGGGAAATTCAGTCATTCATGAGGTTCGTCATCACACGAGAAGGCCAGCAAACCTTACCTCTCTTCAAAATCGGAAAAATCTTCTTGTCGACAATTTCTGTTTCTTGAATCCAAGACTGCCAAACATATGAGGCATTCAAAGGTAAAGTAATTACTTTTAAGAACATTTTGTGGGGGTTAGGGGGAATTTTTCGGCGGAAAATATCCATTTTTTAAGAGAACTTATATTAGCACAGTGTTGAGTAAGCATGGCCATGGCGGCCATTTTAGGTTGAACAAAAATCGTCTTGTATTTCTTCCAGTTTTGCTTCGGGCCTCTCATTTTTTCTAATAGATTTTCAATCTACTATAAAACGTCTGCTCTATAGTTTTCCGTCGGGCAGGGAGGTTGGAGATTGGGGGTCCTATAGCACTAGAAAACATTTTCAAACCGTAGGCTTTTCGTTTCATTCGGCTTCAACTTTCAAGTCATTTCTCAATTTATTACATTTACAAAGACATATTTGATTCCATGAATAATGTCCATACAAATTCCTGAGTAAATTGCAGATCAGGTACTTTACAAAATTATTTACAATTTATTTACAATTTGGTTCCATGAAATCCCATAGCCTACATACTTCTTGAGAATCACGTTCTTCCCACTACTCGCACCCCCATTTATGTTTGTGAGGAGTTTAAAGTCCTCCATAATAATCAAACTTTTAATGGAGAATAAAATACATGTACTTATCAATCCTCGGTGTCACAAACATACAAAACTGAAAAACAAGAAAAATCAACTTGAAACACAAGTACAGAGGAAGACTTGTCTCAGGTAAAAGCTAAACTGGTTCGTGAGATCACCCGTTTCCTTTTTGAGTGGCTACTGCTCAAACGTTTGTTGAAATACAAAACATAAGCACAGTTGAACATTATTCTACCTTAAAACTGAACTGACTATCCATTACGAAGTGTCATTCTCAATTTTCCAATTTTCCAATTATGTTTTTCAGGAGAATAATGAAGAGTCCTAGCCTGCTGATCTATGAAGTCTACGATGGTGTGTCCTGGTCTGCTTGTGTACCGTGTTGACGAGGAGTGTAACCAGATGAACTACAGATGAACTACAGTAGTTAACTGCCTGTTATGAAGAAAAAGAAGAAAACATGCAATTACTTAAGCCTAAAAAATGTCCCAGAAACAGAAAAAAACTATAAAATTCCCAATGATTACATGTATCTGCAAAATAATTAATTTAAAAGACCCCTTGAATTTGGATTCCAGACCAATGATAAAATATATCCATTTCAAATAAACTGACGTAAGGTTTATGATAAAATGCTGTTTAGAGACGGATCTTTCACTGAGTTCCACAACAGATTTTCGTCGTTATTTAACTTCTGGACAAAGTAGTCAAAGTTAAGATTTATGGCAACAATTTCATAAAAAAGGAACAAAACACACACTGGGTCTCTCAAACCAGGTTCATATTAAGTAATGAAAAGTAAAACTGCTCATTTTGAGTGCCTGTGGCATTCCACTGTTTTGTGATTCATTAGCTGACTGAATGGGTTATCAAAAAAGGAGTAAAGTTTGCCGTTTGATGTTTAAACATTTCTAGACAAAAAAAAATACACAAGATTAATTGCGCGTCAAGTCCTGTGTGTTGAAGCTACACAGACACTTTGTTTCCTTTTGGCAAAATAGTCCAAAAACCTTGTGTATTTATCTTTCTGTAATTGTGGAAACTTGTTCATTTTTCTACCTTATTTCAATTCAATCCAATATCAATATCAAAAGTCTTGTTCAAATTTATAATTCCAAAATAAATAGAGTAATGGTTGATCATTGCAGTTTTTTTTAATTGGCGCAGTTAAAATCCAAAAAACATAGAGTAATGGTTGAACATCAGGTGGCAAATGAAAAACTCCAATAAATGGTTGACCAAGGATAAAGTATGTAACATGTTACTGTACAATGAGTCGGATCCTAAATTGCGTGCGTTGATTATTTCTTAGTTTTTCAATTTACTAATGTCAAACAATGTCAAAATATCGAATTAGTGTAATTAAGAACCTCGCTGTATAGCAAACTTAGCATTTTATGAAGCAGCTTAGCACATTTCCAATTTTCAAGCATTGCGTCAAAAATCAACAGCAAATTTGTGTATGTCAAAATTGAAATCGCGGCATTACAACCAAACCGTTTTGCAAACTACACATTTTATGAAGCATCATAGAACGCTTCCAATTTTCAAGCATTGCATCCAAAACCAACTCCAAATTTGCGTACAATGCCAACATTGGCTGAATTGAAATCAATTTTCTTTTATCTGGACATCCTTTTTGAGAAGATGGGTTGTAAGCTATTCATGTCAGTAATTGAAAGTACAGGCTCCGCATTTCATTGTTGAAATAAAATTATTATGCTTCCAATTTTGAAGCACTGCATCCAAAACCAACTCCAAATTTGCGTACAATGCCAAAATTGGCTGAATTGAATAAATTTTCTTTTATCTGGACAACCTTTTTGAGAAGATGGGTTGTAAGCTATTCATGTCATTAATCAAAAGGAAAGGCCGCGCGTTTCATTGTTGAAATAAAACTAGTATGCGCATCAAAACTTTGTCAAAACACTTCTTGGTCCGACTCGTTACAAAGTAGCAGGCTGTGTGCTTATAAGGTGTTGTTTCTTACCTTGTTTTGTGACCTTTCATCTTTTGACACTCTAATTATGCGTAGAAATTTGGCGCAAGTGATGATGCATATATTGTGGTCCAACTGTTGTAAAAGTTCTGAAAAATAAAACAAAAAACAAAATTATTTGATCACGCTGCTAACATTCATAAGTTCAGTACATACCAGTAAGCATTTTGGTCCAACTGTTGTGAACATTTTGAGAAGTAAAGCAAAAATCAAATGATACTTGCGCTGCTAACAGTCATAAGTTCAGAACATAAGCATTTGTTTCGGTCGTGTTTTTTTTTTTTTCCCAACAAAAAACCCAGTACAATTACTTGCGCTGCAAGATATTTACATGGCCAATTTTTCAAGCACCCACTGGTAGTTTCATGCACAATAGAATTCTAGCATGTAGTGCGCAGGAAGGTCACAGAGCATGTTGGGAAACGGTGTCTTTAAAAGGGGTTACATTGCTTGTTGAAATATATCCCACAAACACGATCTTTTGGTCATTATCATATGATCTCTGCATAATTAAGGTGTAGGGGTTGAATGCTAATGACCCTATAGGTTGTATTTTGGGGGCGTTTCTAATGAGGGATGTAGCCACTTTTACTTCATTCTTGAATGAAGCATCCTTGGTCAACCACAAAGCCTCTCTCCACCTCCTCAGGAGGGGAGGGGCTTTTCAACGTTTTAAAGAAGGACACGAGGGAGGGTAGGTTACTTTTTTCCACAAAGATTTATTACAGGGGGACCCCTATTCAATTTTTTTTTTCAAAAAAAAAATATTTTTTTTAAACAAGTGCAAACGTGTGCTGCTGGTCGGCGCCCTCTACTGTCTGCAACATGTAACAACCAAAAATAACCCAAGTGTTATGAGTGGTAGGCCCTCTGTTGGCCAAAATCGGCCAATGTACAACTGGTACCCTGCATGCACCGGTATCCTACAACACATGATTGACAAGCTATTGTGCTTTAGGTTCGCGCCATTGAAAAGGTCAATAATTATAATAACAAAGGTCAGAAAGGATTCTTTGTTGCTCGCTTAAACTTTGCTGGACCGGTATGGGGGGTTTTCGGATGTCACCCCCTGTTCAGGCAATCAGGTCGCTATATGTTCTTGGATAACGGTTTTGGGGAGTGACTTTTGGATAAAAAAGAAAAAAATTAAAGGCCGTATTTACTACAACTTCCACAACATCACTAATTGAGTCCTTGACCTTCAGAATGACAACAACTTCAGCCCAGATGATCATGTGCTGATTAGAGAAATAACATTCAAACATGGCTGGAATTCACTGTTTTGGCAAAGATTATAGTTCCTGCTCTCGGCAAAAAGGAAATTGGAAAAATTAAAATGTTTGTGGCACTTTGAGTGAGGCTGGTTCTCAAGTTTTAATTGGTTTCACTTGTGTCGTACGAACTTAATGAATCTAAATTAAATTTAATATTTGAATTGAGATATTTCAACGCTGATTTAGTGATGAAAAAGTAACTAAAATCGACGTATTCTTGGGTTTCGTACAAAAGAATCACACCTAGATTATTGCAAGGTACTTGTTACACTTGCTTTGCATTTTAGGACGCTATTTTAGTGAATTTGAATGATAAAGGTGATTGAAAACAGTATGCTGTACGCAGTTAAAGGCAAAATATCCTAACAGGAAATATTGTACATGACATTGAGCTTATGAAGGAGAAATTTAAGCAATATAAAACCTGAATGTGATGTTGGAAAATACCCGTATGGCTCATAAGACAAACTTGGACTCTACAGAAGCAGCGACCGTAATGAGATTAGTTCAGATATCAAACTATTGATACACAGTTGACGGAACATGCTTTAGTCTATGATTTCTGCTTGTGAATACGTACCGTAATTCAAAAAAAGAATTAGAGATGAACACCAAATCTGTGTCCTTACTCATTTTAACTTGGTTATCTTTTCAAATGTAATATTTGCATAACTGAATGAATGCTCAATAATACTTGATAACATTCAAATTCAGTGTGGTTTGGTGAATAGTGTCTTTCCTTTTTGGTGTCCGATTTTGTCATAATTTTGACAGGACTAAACAGTTCAGGCACAAGCTTAGCATGTAAGTGTGCCTGACTGATATTCGTACATTGTGGTGCTGTGGCTAAGAGGTCTGATGCATTAACCTCACAAAGCTGATTTGGGTTTATGGGCTTGAGCCCAGTCAAGGAGATCAAGTGTCCTTAAGCGAGACACTTTGCAACATAAATGTTTCTCTCCAACAAGGGTACTAATGAATATTTGTATAATAAATTAACCTCTGTGTGTTTCAACAGCAGCTTGGGATGCATACTCCCCACAGAGTTTAGATGATCTCTGGACTGATAATTTGGCCCAGTGACCAGACATATCATGTGATCAAATTGCATTGCAATTTCAACAGTAAGATGAGCGTATATTTGCATTATTCGCATTATTACAGTAAGCTGAACTAAGATGTAATACCTTTGACCTCAACCTTTAACTTTTTTTATATGAATTGAGTTGAGTTGTTGATGTCCAACTTTGATATTTTGACTTCCAGTTCTTAAACACTGGGGTTTGATTTTCTGAACAAGTTGACATTTTCACTAATTGATTGTGTCCACCAAGGAGTAAATGGAATATTTGTAAGGGTAGGTGATGGCTTTGTATTTGATAAGCCTTTGTGTGTCTGAAAAGCAGCCAGAGCTGCGTACTCCACAAGGAGTTGAGATGGTCTAAGGAGGGATGAGGTGGTCCAATGACCATGGAGTTTGCATTGCTTTGATTCTGCCGAGAATCAAATGAGAGCTTTGTATCCGATGACAATTTGAAGGACCAATACTGACTGCTGACCATTTTGAACCACATAAGTAATAAACCGTTCGTGCTGCCAAGCTTATCATATGAGCACATAGAAAGTTAAACTTATGATCTCTCGGGCAAATTTGTAAAGCGAAAAGGAGGAAGCACACGGACTAAGTCCACGATGATAAAAGAACATTAAGCATGCTGCTGTCTGAGTTATCATCATCTAAGATACATGTTAGATTAGATTGTGCTCCATTGATTAATACGTGTGTACCAAGTGCTTGGTTTATCTGTGAAAGGGAAAGAACACAGACCAACTCAAGCTGGATTCGAACCAACAGCATCCTGCTTGTACATGCAGGTGTCTCAACCATTCAACTGCCAATCTAGCTGGAGTTGACAGTCCTCATTGCTATGCAATGGACACCTGCAACACTGCTGCAAAATATGCAATAGCACACCTGCAACACTGCCTAGCGTTTCTATACTGATGCTGAAAAAATATGCCATAGCACACCTGCAACACTGCGTAGTGTTTCTATACAGATCCTGCAAAATATGCAATAGCACACCTGCAACACTGCGTAGTGTTTCTATACCGATGCTGCAAAATATGCAATAGCACACCTGCAACACTGCGTAGTGTTTCTATACCGATGCTGCAAAATATGCAATAGCACACCTGCAACATTGCGTAGTGTTTCTATACTGATGCTGCAACATATGCAATAGCACACCTGCAACACTGCGTAGTGTTTCTATACTGATGCTGCAAAATATGCAATAGCACACCTGCAACACTGCGTAGTGTTTCTATACTGATGCTGCAAAATATGCAATAGCACACCTGCAACACTAAGTAGTGTTTCTATACTGATGCTGCAAAATATGCAATAGCACACCTGCAACACTGCGTAGTGTTTCTATACCGATGCTGCAAAATATGCAATAGCACACCTGTAACACTGCGTAGTGTTTCTATACTGATGCTGCAAAATATGCAATAGCACACCTGTAACACTGCATAGTGTTTCTATACTGATGCTGCAAAATATGCAATAGCACACCTGCAACACTGCGTAGTGTTTCTATAATGGTGCTGCAAAATATGCAATAGCACACCTGCAACACTGCGTTGTGTTTCTATACTGATGCTGCAAAATATGCAATAGCACACCTACAACACTGCGTAGTGTTTCTATACCGATGCTGCAAAATATGCAATAGCACACCTGTAACACTGCATAATGTTTCTATATCGATGCTGCTAAATATGCAATAGCACACCTGCAACATTGTCTTGTGTTTCTATACTGATGCTGCAAAATATGCAATAGCACAACTGCAACACTGCGTAGTGTTTCTATAATGGTGCTGCAAAATAAGCAATAGCACACACACACTTACCCATGCAGCAAAATATGTAAAGGCATATTTGCAACTGGATAAAATGGCAGTAAAATTTTTTTATCTGCCAGTTGGAACATGGTGGAATATGTTCAAAAGGCACTGTATTCAACACCAAGTTCAATGGCCTTGCAATTTCAGCCTTAAACAGATGATTGTATGTAGGATCACACTGTAAAGAGATGCTCACCCAGAGCAATGAATAGGACACCCCATGACAAACAGAAGTGACATATATAAAATTGCACTTGACTCAGAACAGCAGCTTGCTTAAGCATTGAGTTTGAGATAAAGGACCAGCTTCCCTTCCTACATAAACCTAACGTCATCTTTGATATTTCCTGCACTGCATGTATTTAGTTCATACTACACAAGTGAAACCAAAGCAAAACCTGAATACCTGTTCCCTAGTAATTCTTTTGTCAAAGTGAATCAGCCATGTAAGAACACTATTTATCCAACCCTCACACCAACAACTGGATAGAAGTCACCATCATCCATCAGGTCATGAGCCCCCTCAGATCAGAAGCAGTCGTCCTGCGCATGCAGAAAAGAGTTGGTCATCATGACCGGCCTGAAAAGAGACCTGGTTACGCACGAACAAGTTAATAAGATGACGAGAACCAACAAAAGGATAAATAAAGAATCGGTCTTCAATCCCCACCCCATACAGACCCCAAAGACTTTAGGTAGCAACAGGAATCCTTTCTTCCCTATACAGCGCTTTTAGAGGATGTTGTAAGTTTTGGCCAATAAGCTTGTCAAATCATGCGACGTAAGATACCGATGATGAAGAACAACAGTAGTACACTGAGCAGATTTCATCCAACAGAGGGCCTACCACCCATAACACTTGGGTTATATCTGGCTGTTACATGCTGCAGACAGTAGAGGGCGCCGACCAGCAGCACACGTTTGCATTTGTTTCTGTTTGTTTTTTCATGATACCTTAAAACATTCCAGTAAAGTGCATTTCAAAATGAGAACCACTCTGCCAAACAAAGTGTGAATTGCGAATCAAAAAAATGAAAAAAAAGATAACTCAAAAGGAATTTCATTTCATCAAAAAGTATTTGAAAAAAGAAAAATAAGGAAGCCTATGAAAGATGCATTTTTCCAAATTTTAGAGTAATTCCGCACAATTATCCTTATCAATTAAAAATTTCAAGCAATTTTCCTTGTTTTTTTATAGCATGTTTGTGAGTAGGCTGGGCTGATGCACTGTGCTGTGCTGCTTGTTTTAGAATGCTGTATTCGACTCAGTTTGATGGAGTGATTCTCATATTGACTACACATAAATGAATATTACACTTTCTGTCCAAATCAGTCACACATGTAAGTGGCTGAAAAAAAGTTTTGCATTTGTGATTCACGCGCAGATTTTCTTTTTAATTTTGCAAAGAATGCCCCACTCTGTTTTGGTTTATACCCGCACATTCTATAAAAATGCCTAATTTCTATTGTACAAAAATGCGCAAAAAAATTGTCAATGTGATTTTCTTTTAGCCTTCAGATTATGAATTTTGCTTTTAAAAAATTATGTTTTGGTGTATTCCAAAATTCCTAAATGTGTACTGAAAAAAATGCGCACAAAAGATTTTTAATGTGATTTTAGTTTCAAGGTTTTGCATTTTGCAAAGAATGTCTCATTTGTTTTTGGTGGAAGCGCGCATATTCTAAATGTCCTGCATTTTTACTGTGAAGAAACGCAATCTAACAGATGAGTTGAATGAAGTGCACTATGCAGCGTCCTATAGTGCCAAGTTACAGTCTGATTTGGACAGACACAAACAATTACATAATATCAAACAGCAGTGGATATTTCAATTAATCTGGCTTTTCATCATTGCACATCCAAACAGTCAGGCCGCATCAATAGAATTTGGAATCATCAAAACAAAATGTAAATGAATGAAGAATACTGGTTTGGAACTATCAAGCAGTGTAGTGTCATACGCGCAGTGCAGACATTATGTGGTGGTTGTAAGTGCACAAGATTGAATAGCGCACCGCAATTGACTTTTGCCAGCAAATTTGGGAAGAGTTGATAAATAGAAGAATTTGGCATGAGTCTAGTGGTTTTTACTTTGCACATTTGCAAGCCAGGTTAAGAAAAAATATCCTCTACTCTTTGCTTGAAAAAAAATGTATATAATTTAAGGTATGGTTCAGGATTAATTAATGTACACCTTCTTAAATGCAAAATCTGGTAACAAAAACTATGGCAAACACTTAAAAAAAGCCAAGTTAATATACGTGTTTGGCAACCCATGGAAAGCACTAGCAAGGACAAAGTGATGAGGTAAAATATTTTCCAGCCCATGGAAAACACTAGCAAGGACAAAGTGATGAGGTAAAATATTTTCCAGCCCATGGAAAACACTAGCAAGGACAAAGTGATGAGGTAAAATATTTTCTAGCCCATGGAAAACACTAGCAAGGACAAAGTGATGAGGTAAAATATTTTCCAGCCCACGGAAAACACTAGCAAGGACAAAGTGATGAGTTCAAATTTTTTCCAACCCATGGAAAACAGTGGTCCAAATCGATTAAGTGGTTTGAAAATATAAATTGCCATTTGACATCAACTACATGAAATAAAGAAACTAAAATAAATCCTGAACCATACATTTATCTATATTAAATAACTTAACAATAAAACTGAATGGGTGAATCTGCAGAGACAAATGAGTCCTTTCAACTGAAAGAAACAAATGAACACATTTTTTGACATTTCCTCTTAGGGAAGAGATGCACAAAGTTTCTGACATTCCCACTCCAGGGAAGAGATGCACAAAGTTTCTGACATTCCCTCTTCAGGGAAGAGATGCACAAAGTTTCTGGTAATCCCACTCCAGGGAAGAGATGCACAAAGTTTCTGACATTCCCACTCCAGGGAAGAGATGCACACAGTTTCTGACATTCCCTTTCCAGGGAAGAGATGCACAAAGTTTCTGACATTCCCACTCCAGGGAAGAGATGCACAAAGTTTCTGACATTCCCACTCCAGGGAAGAGATGCACAAAGTTTCTGACATTCCCTTTCCAGGGAAGAGATGCACAAAGTTTCTGACATTCCCACTCCAGGGAAGAGATGCACAAAGTTTCTGACATTCCCACCCAAGGGAAGGAAATTTAGTGAACTCATTTTGTCTCCTTAATTCACCAAGCAGTACATCCAATTGATCATTTTAGCAGGTTTCTGCATTTTAGCCTTAATAAACAAATTAACAGTTTTAAACTCATGTGTTTGAACACCATTTTCAAAACATTCATCCAGAATATCTTCAGTTTGGGCAGAGCATTTTGGTTTTTGTCACATTTTAAAGGTTTTGGTAATTGTAAACTACGTGTAATTTTCTGTTGCTTTTTGGGACATACAAAAAATGATATGGTATGTGCTTAAAGTGTAGAAATATCAGTGTAGCTTTCATGCCAATTCAAAGATTTATATTTTGAAAATGTGAAAGTTTTGGGCTGGTTGTGAGTAATGTTTTGCTTAAGATTTCAATCACATGAGTTTAAAAACCAAATAATACTAGCATTTACTTTATGATGGGGCTCTTCTTCTTGTCACTTGAAGGTGAAGCATCGTCATGGAAACAATTGATAATGAGGTCCTCAAATGGTAAGCTGGCCTGTAGAAACAAATAAAATCAATAAAAGGAGAAAATCAATCCAAGTTCTATGCAAATATAACGGACTTAAGTCAGTTAAGTAAAAACTAGCTAGCAAGCAAATAAATCCCTAAACAGAGCGGACGCAGGTTCAATAGCAAGAAGGTAGTAATTAATTATTGCCATATTTTGGTCAAGCAAATAATGAACACAAAGATCAAAGTTGAAATAAATCAAGATAACGATAATTACTAAAGAGTCATATAAATTGATTTTGGGCAATGGTATGGCGAAATGCTAAATGTATCCACAACTAGAGGCTTTTAATACAAAGTGAGGCTTGAGGCTAAGCTTCGGATTTATTTTGCTACCATCATTTTGTGTCCAATCAATCAACCTTCGAGTGGTACTCCTTCGGTCTTCTGATTGGTCGATCCCCGAGGCAGCCACACAACGCATACCCATCTCGGCATAATAACGATCTATTTGACGCAACCATATGTGTGTCATGCGGACGCCCTACCAGGCAAGTCCTACCAAGAGGTTCTCTCATAGAGAGAATTCACCTCCGCAGGATCACTTGTAGGGAATCTAGCCAAATGACCATACAGTTGCATCTGACGCTCACATATCATGCAGGTAATGGGTCTCATCTGACTTTCCCTGAGTAACCTCTTGTTAGACACACGGTCCAACCAGCGGTACCCAAGGATCCTCCTCAGAGACCCAGTACCGAAGACATTGAGTCGTCTTCCCTGGCCCCCAGTCAAAGTCCATGTCTCACAACCATGGAGTTAGACAGGGAAGACCAGGGACCTTCAGACCCAAATCTTTGTCATCTTGCATAGATATCGCAAACGCCACACAGACTGGTCCAGTGAGTCCATCACTCCACAAGCCCTATCAATCCGCTTGCTGACTTTATGATAACAGCTTGCAAAGAAATAGATATCACTGCCGAGATAAGTGAACCTATCGACCAATTCCACATTCTCACCACATACGGGGACTGACTGAAGTGCATCACCCAAAGAGTCATTGAAGACCTGTATCTTGGTTTTTATCCAAGACACCTTTAGACCCAGGGGTTACAACTCGGAGCACATTGTCTCAAAAGCGCACACCAGCAGCTCCTGAGTCTCCGCAAAGGTAAGAGCATCATCAGCAAAGTCAAGGTCAGTTACCCTGACATCGGCGAACAATACTACTCCACAGCCTGAATCCTCCACTGTCCTCCCCATAACCCAATGTCCATACAAGTGTTGAAAAGTGTTGGAGCCTCAACCCTTCCTTGTCCCACACCAGTCGAAACTGGGAAGAACTCAGAGATTGAACCAGCACAACTCATCCAGCACTCTCGGTACCTGAGTATAGTTTGAACAGTGGAGTCATCAGAGTCTGCGGTACCCCACGGAAATACAGAAGCCCCCAAAGGGCACCACGATCCACAAAGTCAAACGCCTTGCGGAGATTGATATAGGCTGCAAAGAACCTACTACGATACTTGTGCATGCGCTCCGAGAGGACCTGCAGTGCCAAAATACGGTCAATCGTCGATCTCTTTGGAGTGAACCCAGACTGCTCAGGTCGCTGATGCTTAATAAGCAACTGAGGTTGAATCCTAGCCAGAAGAATCTTAGTAAGAACCTTGCTGGGCACAGAGAGCAATGTCACACATCGATAGGCAATGCAATCCTGGCGATCTCCCTTGCCCAGAGAGGAACTAGAATGCCCCTCTTCCAGTCAGATGGGATCTCGCCAGTGGTCCATAGCGAACCTAGTATGTTATGCAATGCCTCAACTGCACTGTCTCCACCAGCTTTTAAGAATTCTGCGTGAATATCACAGATCCCTGCCACCTCCCCACTTTTCAGGCTGTTCACCACAGCACTCGTTTCCAAGAGCGTAGGTGGATCACAGTCGATTGGTGGGTCAGCAACTTATGGTGGTTGTGAGATATTCAGGCAGCTAGCCGGTGTATCAGCATGGTACAACTGCTCAAAGTAGGATGCCCAACAATTAGCCCTCACCTCAGACTCCTCCGTCAGCAACTCACTGCTTGCAGACCTGACCGAGCCTACCCCCGAGGCAAACTTAGAGGAACGCAATGCATGAATCCCCCTGTAAGCGACCAAAGAATCCCCCATCCATGGGTGATTCTTGATCCGCTCACACACAGACCGAACATGCGCCTCCTTGTCAGCCCTAAGAGATCGCATGGCCAAGCGACTCAACTTTCCAGGTTGCCATTCAGTCTAGCCTCCCGACCCTTGTCTATCAGACAAAGCTCCTCCTGGCCACTCTTAGAGATCCAAGCCTCTCACCAGCAATCAACAGATTGTTGGCCTTGAAGAAACTCCATATCACCTCCAGGCCTTTCCGAGTGGGCATTCCCCAAAGCCGATCACAAAGCTTGTGCTCAAACTCATCTGCCACGGCTCCATCCTGAAGACAACTCACATCAAGCCTTTGCTTAGATGGAGCTAGCCTCCTGGAGTTAAGCCGCACCCGAAGAGTTGCAACAAGCAATCTGTCATCAGTGCTGGAGAACTGTGCACTCTGAAAAACCCGGCAGTTCTGAAGAATCCTCCAATGACCGTTCACGAGAACATGATCGATCTCCTTCGCAACAACGCCGGTATTGGAATACCAAGTCCAACGATGCCGCTCCGGACGCTGATACCAGGAGCCAGTAACTCTAGGTCCCCGACCCTTTACAAGATCAAGAAGCCTATAGTGCCATTCTGATCCCTGATACCAGACCCATGGGGACCAATACACGTCTCGACCCTGTCAGCACCGGTGGAGGCATTGAAGTCTCCCATGATCAAGAGTGTGTCTCTGCGAAGACACCCATCCTGAACAGACTCGAGCTAGGTGTAGAATGTATCCTTGTCCGATGACTAACTCACCTCAGTCGGAGCATACATTGAGACCACCGAGATAACACCCAAAGAGTGTTTAATCCAGAGCCTCATCATACGCTCGTTGATCGGTACAGCCTCCATTACCATATGAGTCAACCAGTCCAAAACCGCAACTGCTACCCCCAAGTGGTACCCATCGAGACGGCCAGACCAGTAGTGTATCCACCAATACTGATTTCACCGCTCTTTGGACGGAGTACCTTTCAGAGAGCAGCAATTGCAACATGACGCTGACTGAGCTCTCATGATAGCAGAATATGATGATCATCATCTCCCAGAGAGAGAACATTCCACGCTGCCACCTGCTAGGACTGTCTAAGGTTAAATTGAGAAGATCACCGTCCAGCAAATGTCATGGTGGATATATTCTTGAAGGCCAATAAAAGCAAAATAAAGGGCTTGAGATACATGGTAAAGCTGGATCCTTTTTTCGGCTTTGTCATCTGTACAGGTCCCTTCTGTTGGTTTTGTGGGCCTCACATGGCGGTAGCGAAATAAGTCCCAAGCTTTAGCCTCAAGTTAGATCAATAAAAACGGTATGGATGTTGAAATACCTTACAAGGATTCTTCCAGTCAGCTGCTCAGTAACTTCCAAGCTTCAGCGCCAGCCCATGAGTTGCAGTACATTCACTACACAAAGCAAACGATACAAACCAAATAAATTATTATGCAAATGGGTCAAGCTTTGTCTGTGCTTTGTAAAGAACGTTTTCCATTTGTGTAGTCTGGGAGCAAACTTTCACAAGATTAAGTGCATATTCAAATGCAGGAAGCAAGGGGCTTTTCGGATAGAGAGTTGTCCGGATTGTTAAGGGAGCTCATCCAAAAGGTCGCCACGGTCTGACCGCACGCGGCCACCACGGTTTAGGCTTGTTGCCAAGGACCGCGGGGAACGCGGCCCTTTGCACAAAAAATCACCCATGCGGAGACAAGTTAATGAGGCAGAGCCTCAAGACGAGTGCTATTGTTATGTTGAAACTTATGAATTATGCACTAGCGAACGCGGTGGTCGCGGTTCATCAATGAAATTTCCCGCTGGCCGAAACTGTATCCTGTATTCAGCCAGGGAAATAATAGTTTGGTAGAGACATAATAATGCAGGTCCCAGAGAAAATTGTCGGCCAAGTCCCTAAAAGACGTATTTTTCCCCGGGGGTAATAATAGTTTGGTAGAGACAAAATAATGCAGGTCCCAGAGAAAATGGTCGGCCAAGTCCCTAAAAGACGTATTTTCCCCCGGGGGTAATAATAGTTTGGTAGAGACAAATAATGCAGGTCCCAGAGAAAATGGTCGGCCAAGTCCTTAAAAAACGTATTTTCAGCGGGGGTAATAATAGTTTGGTAGAGACAAAATAATGCAGGTCCCAGAGAAAATGGTCGGCCAAGTCCCTAAAAAACGTATTTCCACCCGGGGAAATAATAGTTTGGTAGAGACAAAATAATGCAGGTCCCAGAGAAAATGGTCGGCCAAGTCCCTAAAAAACGTATTTTCCCCCGGGGGTAATAATAGTTTGGTAGAGACAAAATAATGCAGGTCCCAGAGAAAATGGTCGGCCAAGTCCCTAAAAGACGTATTTTCCCCCGGGGGTAATAATAGTTTGGTAGAGACAAATAATGCAGGTCCCAGAAAAAAATGGTCGGCCAAGTCCCTAAAAAACGTATTTTCCCCCAGGGAAATAATAGTTTGGTAGAGACAAAATAATGCAGGTCCCAGAGAAAATGGTCGGCCAAGTCCCTAAAAAACGTATTTTTCCCCGGGGGTAATAATAGTTTGGTAGAGACAAAATAATGCAGGTCCCAGAGAAAATGGTCGGCCAAGTCCCTTAAAGACGTATTTTCCCCCGGGGGTAATAATAGTTTAGTAGAGACAAAATAATGCAGGTCCCAGAGAAAATGGTCGGCCAAGTCCCTAAAAAACGTATTTTCCCCCGGGGGTAATAATAGTTTGGTAGAGACAAAATAATGCAGGTCCCAGAGAAAATGGTCGGCCAAGTCCCTAAAAAACACATTTTCCCCCGGGGAAATAATAGTTTGGTAGAGACAAAATAATGCAGGTCCCAGAGAAAATGGTCGGCCAAGTCCCTAAAAGACGTATTTTCCCCCGGGGGTAATAATAGTTTGGTAGAGACAAATAATGCAGGTCCCAGAGAAAATGGTCAGCCAAGTCCTTATAAAAACGTATTTTCAGCGGGGGTAATAATAGTTTGGTAGAGACAAAATAATGCAGGTCCCAGAGAAAATGGTCGGCCAAGTCCCTAAAAAACACATTTTCCCCCGGGGAAATAATAGTTTGGTAGAGACAAAATAATGCAGGTCCCAGAGAAAATGGTCGGCCAAGTCCTAAAAAACGTATTTTCAGCGGGGGTAATAATAGTTTGGTAGAGACAAAATAATGCAGATCGCAGAGAAAATGGTCGGCCAAGTCCCTGAAAAAAAAAAACACGTATTTTTAGCCGGGGCCATTAAATAATAGTTTGGTAGAGACAAAATAATGCAGGTCCCAGAGAAAATGGTCCAAGCCAAGTCCCCCAAAAATGTATTTTCAGTGAGGAAGTAATAGTTTGGTTTTTTGTCTCCAAGATCAGACGCGGTGGCCGCGGCAGACAGAAATGAGTTTGTGGCGTCCGCGGTTGCGCCGCGGCCACCGCGTTCAGTGGGTAGTTAAAATAACAATAGGGAGTTTTGTTAGTCAGTTCTTTTAATATGCTAAATAAGCAAGGACTGTCGAAAGTGGGCTGGTTGTTAAGGACCCGTCCAAACCGCGGTGATTGCGGTGACACCGCGGTGTAACCTTTTGGATGAGCTCCCTAAAGTACTCAGACATGAGCATTGCCATGATGCAAGCCTCCTACTCGGGTCACTCCTCTTTTAAAGAACAGGCTAGTATCTTGGCAAGGGGGCTAGAGTTCGTGCGCTTAACATACAAGAACAAAGTTGAATCTGTAAAGAACTTACCAGGAACATGTTGGGTCATAGCTGGCTGACTGGCTGATTGGTCACACTTCACAGGGAGACTACCGGTAGGTTACTGGTAAGCAGGTGATGAGGCTGGCTGGCTGGCTGGGTAGCCTTCAGAGGGGGACTGTTACAAAATAATAAAGTCACATTTCAGTATTGGCTACATGTGTCAGATGTGGATTAGAGAGTGTGTATTTTCTCACGGGAAGGGTGCATCACACTAATTTAACTCCAATTGACCTTAAAATCCCTCAACTTCATAGTTCAAAAAACCTCATCCAGGAGTCTCTCAGTGTTTGGTGCAATACTGCAAATGGTAGTTGGAATCCTCATTTTCCTAATTCTTATTAATTTTTCAATTTCAATGATTTATATTGATTTGCGGGTTCCTGGTTCCACAATTATCAGTAAAAGCACAGCACTAGTCACTCCACTTCTAAAGAGCATGCTCATATCTTATGAAATGGGCTACAATATATGCACTTAAAGGTAGTATCATACTTTGGTTTTTATCAAAGAAATACAGATTCATGGGCAGAAATATCAAGAGAGATACTGTAACAGTCATCTGTGAAAATTTCAGTCCCATACGGTGCCCACTTTTTGAGAAAACAGTGAAAAACAGCCACAGTATTTCTTAAGTCTTTTCTCTTTTATTTTTGATTTCTCAAAAGATCAAAAAGATTTTCGGTCGTTGTTTTACTAATTTCTGGATAAATATACCATTTCAGGTGGAAAAATGTTTATGGTATGCTTCTACCAACACCATCTTCATACCCTGAAAGTTATACGTAAATCTGTGAACATGTCTGTCTTGGTTTCTTACCAAAGTATGATACTACCTTTTAACATGTAAGAACAACATTGAATCTAAAGGTGAACAAATTTAAAAAGTTATTTATCGTGGTTGATATCAAATAAGCACAATTTATTTTAACATTGAATCTGAAAAGAACTTACCAGGAACATGTTGGGTCATAGCTGGCTGACTGGCTGATAGGTCACAGTTCACAGGGGGAAATACTGGTAAGCAGGCGATGAGGCTGACTGATGGAGTAGCCTTCAAAGGGAGACTAGGCTGGGTAAACTTCACAGGGATACTGGTGATGAGGCTGGCTGGCCGACTCGCTGATAAGTAGCCTTGAGAGGGGGACTCTGTTACAAAATTATAAACCATTTCAATATGGCACTACATGTGTCAGATATGGACTAGAGAGGGCGTTTCTTTTTCTCACACCACATTAAGTAAACTCCCATTGACCTTTAGTGTAAAATCCCTCAACTTCAAAGTTTAACAAAACCCATCCAGGAGTTTGTCATAGCTCAGTGTTTGGTGCAATACTGCAAATGGCAGTTTGATCCCTCATCTACCTTATTCTTATCAATTTTTCAATTTCAATGTTTTATATTGATTTGCGGTGCAAGCCCGTTTGGGAAACGTGTACCCAGTTCCAAAATTGCCAGTGAAAGCACAGCCCTATAGTCACTCCACTTCTAATTAAAGAACAGGCTTGTGGTAGTATCTTAGCAAAGGGGCTACAATTATTATGTGTTTAACATGCAAGAACAACATTGAATCTGAAAAGAACTTACCAGGAACATGTTGGGTCATAGCTGGCTGACTGGCTGATTGGTCACACTTCACAGATAGACTACCGGTAAGTTACTGGTAAGCAGGTGATGAGGCTGGCTGGCTGGGTAGCCTTCAGAGGGGGACTGTTACAAAATTATAAACTCACATTTTAATATGGCGCAACATGTGTCAAATATGGACTAGAGAGGTTGTTTTTTCTCATTTTTGTTTACCTAATTTCCATCAATTTTTTAATTTCAATGTTTTATATTGAGTTCCGGGTACCCAGTTCCAAAATTACCAGTCGGAGCACTGCACTAGTCACTCAACTTCTAAAGTACAGGCTATTATCTTATCAAAGGGGTTACAATCTATGCGCTAAACATGCAAGAACAATATTGAATCTAAAAGTGAACAAATTCAAAAAGGTTATTCATCATGGTGGAGATCATATAAAACAAAATGAAACATATAATCATCAAATAACCACAAGGGAAACTGACGATGTGGTCAACGATAGAGATTGTAACGTTTCATACGCAGACTGCAAATCTTCATAAGATGATGGCAGTAGTCAAGTTCGAAGCTCCTAATTATATCCGGTTCCGGAGGATCCAAGGTGCGTGGCGTTGTTGATACGGGGCCGATTGGTCCATGCCATAGCAGGTACTGCATGCTGTCTCACAGTACAGGTCCACGCCTCAGGGATTTCCATGCCGTTGTCTCTGTTGATGTTGCTGGGATGGAGATGGAGATGGATGACCTACTTGACCCATTGGGTAAACCAGTGCAGGTCTCTGTCCACAAACGTGACTTCATCCCAGTTCTGGGTGTGTCCCTTCCCCCAGATGTGTTCCACAACCGCCGATCCATGTGCAAGTCTGACATCAGCAACAGCGTGTATATCGGAGAGACAGGTAGCCCCATTGATGAGCGGATCAAGGAACACTGGAGGGATGTCAGGCTTGCATGCACTGATGGCTCGACGGTTACAGAACACGTCTGGGGGAAGGGACACACGGTACATCGTCATACACCTTGGATCCAACGTGACTACTGACATCCCCTGATGAAGTATCGCAATTTTCAAACGAAACGTCACGATCTCTAGCGTTGACAACATCGTGCAACAACAGATGTACATCTTATTTTATTTTAACATTGAATCTGAAAAGAACTTACCAGGAACATGTTGGGTCATAGCTGGCTGACTGGCTGATTGGTCACAGTTCACAGGGAAATACTGGTAACCAGTCGATGAGGCTGACTGATGGAGTAGCCTTCAAAGGGAGAGTAGGTTACTGGATGTTAGCAGGTGATGAGGCTGGCTGGTTGAGTAGCCTTCAAAGGGAGACTAGTTTACTGGATGTTAGCAGGTGATGAAGCTGGCTGGCTGGTAACCTTCATAGGGAGACTACTGTAGGTTACTGGATGTTAGCAGGTGATGAGGCTGGCTGGTTGAGTAGCCTTCACAGGGACAGTAGGCTACTGATAAACACATGATGAAGCTTGGTAAAACATCGGTACAGTATCCAGGGGGGTTGCAGGTTCCAATCCGCTCCAGTAAATTTTGTCATAGTTCACCTTTCAATAAGCTAACCAGTCATGATTTCACTGTTTTCAGATGTATCTCTCAGATGAATGGACGGTCAGTGGATGAGATAAGTGCACTGCATCAACTGCTGAAATGAACATTACAAACATGTTTTTTTACTTGCAAAAGGTGTCTAGAATTATACTTTCTGAAGACTAAAATAATACATGAAAGATCTCAGCATGGGCGGTTCCCAATTTTGACAAGCCGGTATACCCGCACCAAAAAAAACGCATTATTCACTATTCAGTATTACCAGTAACTTCCAAAGACACAAATTATGTCATTTTATCTTTTGATCGGACACCCACAAGGATGTTAATACACATAGCTACCTTCACTTCAATTAGGCCTAGGTTAAAAACATTGCACACAGCCTCACAGGTTTTCTTTAGAAACAAGTCACTTCAGACAAATGGTTAAAGATTGCACAGGTTGAAAGATTGCACTCAACAGGCTAGGCTATGCTACTTTTAGTTTATGTTGATGTCAGAAAACTACATTTTTACTTTTAGAAGTTGGTGACATGGGGAAAGGGAAGGTTCTGAGTTTGAAGTGAATTTTACTAAGCTGGAATATAACTACTATATAGCCACTACTAGTCATGCTTAAAGGTAGTATCATACTTTGGTAAGAAACCAAAACAGACATTTTCACAGATTTACGTATAACTTACATGGTATACTGGTATGAAGATGGCGGTGGTACAAACATACCGTTACAATTTTTCCGCCTGAAATGGTGTATATATCCAGAAATTACTAAAACAACCGAAAATCTTTTGATCTTTTAAAGGATCAAAAATACAGAGAAAAAAATTAAGAAATAGGCCTACTGTGGCAATTTTTCACTGTTTTCTTGAAAAGTGGGCACCGTATGGGACTGAAATTTTCACAGATGACTGTTACTATATCTTCCTTGATATTTTTTCCCATGAATCTGCACTTCTTTGAAAAAAACCAAAGTATGATACTACATTTAACCTGCACTTGATCTACTCCCTCATAGGCTCAAACCTGGCCACGCCCCCACCCATAACCATGGTCCCTGCTATTAATAATACTAGCCTACACGAGAACCAAACGGCACTACGGCAGCAACAAATTTTTATAATTTTTCAACATTGAATGGCGTTATCGGCCCTAAATTTGATTTGTTTTGATGCCTTATACCGTAATGTCCATTTTGAACACAGTTTTCTAAGAAGACATGGCCTTTTTAAAGGTAAAACGTACGGTTCAATTTCAACACAAAATCATAAACTCACGTTTCAACATGGCGCTATATGTATCAGATGTGGACTACAGAGGGCGTTTTTTCTCACGGGAAGAGAGCACAGAGAGGGCGCTATTTACATTGCGAGCTGACGCCGACCAATAATTATTTCCCAAAGGCCAGTCCCATTAAAAAAGTCAAAATACATGTACTCACAAGTTTCTAAAGCAATCAACCCATACAGCAAAACAAAGCTGAAATATGATTTTTTTTTTTTTTTTTCAATTTGGTATAGGTTAACCAGTGACTTTCAGCTAAAAACTCACCAGAATGTATCCCTAAAAACAGCCAAATTGAGCGGTGCCGAAAAAAAGTCCCCTCCACAAAATGAAAAAGGTAGAGTGACATTAAGGCCTGATTTCATCCAAACAACTCAAAGTTAAAAGTCCACTGCTCTCATGAACTAGGTCAACATATTTTTTCTACAAGGCTTCCACGCAGGGCTCACCAAACGCTTTCAAAAATGAGGGTATGCACAAAACTAATGAGCTCTGCGGACTGATTGTATTGACCTACATGTATTCAATTTGCCTAAGCACCAAAACCTCGGCCTAATTGGTAAATAAAATCAGTATGCCAGCCAAAACTCCTTGCGAATGTACAGCTATGCTCAGCAAATAATGGCAAAATACAAGTCAAAAGCAGTAAACATCGCACATGAAAATGTGGTTGCCAATCCTGTTTAATTAATTGTTTAATTTTATTTCAACATTCACATAGTGTATGGATGGTGGTGGTAGAAAGAAAGACCACGGAGATTATGAAAAGTCATGAGAGGGCGCTGTTGAGCATAGGAACAGTAGCGCTCAGAAAATTATCCATATTCAGGGGCCACCTATATTTTTCACGAAGTTGCGGTGTTGCTCAGTAGTTTATCCATGTTCAGTGGCCAACCCAGACAGTTCTGTTTATCAAGCCTTATACTACGAAATTTCGATTCTTAACAGCAATTTTAGAAGAAAAGACTGCATATATCTGACAAATAGTTTTGTTAAAACAAAAACATAGCAAAACAGAACACTAAAATCAAAACTCAACAACAACAAATATATAAACAAAGAACAAAAACAAAACAACAAATATACTGCAAAAAGAAGAAGCAAAGAAACAAATCTGTTCCACTATAATGTCCAAACAATAATATCTTGTTGGTTTTATTACTTCTTTCACAAAGGGAATAAGGTATATTATGAGGTAATGGTATAATTCCATCCACCATTGGTGGTTTACATCATTGGATCTGTTCTCTTTTCTCCATAAGTCAATGATAAAGTGAGTTTCTTAATCCTCTTTTTCTCATTTTGGTGGCTGTTTTGTGGTGAGCATCCAAACCGAAAAACCATAAAATTAGCGTTATCAATCAAATAATTATTCTATAGAGCAATATTATGAGAAACTAAAAATTATATTCAGTAAGAGCAAGGTATTATTTTGAGGGAACTAAAAAAGTATGTCAATGAAAACAAAAATAGCTATGTACCCAACTTAAATACTTGAGGTACAGTACTTAATTTCCAAGAAAAAATTACATTTTTGTACCATCATTTATTTATAAGCAACTAAAAGGTACAGTACAGGTTTGGTAACATACCTGAACAGAAATGTTCACTGATTTAATACCTATAACTTTCAGGATATGAAGATGGTGCTGACAGAAACACACTGTTAAAATATTAATGCCAGAAATGGTGTATTTATCCAGAAATTAGTTGAACAAAGACCGAAAACAGTTTTGATCTCCGGGTAAGATCAAAACCATTCTTTATGTTTTATAAGAAAAATTGAGTCAGGTTTTTGCTATTTTCTCGTGACCCAGATGTCCGATTGAGCTACAATTTTCACAGGTTTATCATTCCATGTACATGCTGGATCAGACAAAGTGTGCGTGCTGTTCTGTGACCTTTACCAATCATGTATTATACCTTTAAGACTCATTCCTAAAGGCAATATCCCATCAAGAATTATGAAAAAAGAACAATATGTTATTGTGTTGACAAGGAAACAATCAGGCTTGCTTTCTTTAAATACAATGAGTAGTATTTGATTGCAGAGTAAACAGTTTTAATACAAATGACTATTGTTGGTTAGACAAGAGCGCTGGGACTACGTAATGTACAACATGCATCTTATAAAGTAAGAACATCTGTTAGGTCTTCCTCAATGTACCACATACATGTTATAAAGTACAAACATTTCATCTCATATTAATAGCCTACCGACATTGACCTTTAACTTTCTTAGCTAATAAAATGTCAAACATTTGTTGTGTACAATACAGAGTTTGAGATTGCTCAAATAGGTCTTGCTCATGTATACAATCACCAATGATCAGTGGCTACCAGCACTGAGTAGGAGGTGGAACAACTCAGAGTTTATCAGTTAGATTTAAGGGCGTTTACGAAACAGCGGCTCAGGCTCAGGCTCCAGCTCTGTCATCCATGTGCTGAAAATATAGGTTGTGGTATTACATTGAAGCTGAAACTCTGTTTTCCTTTTCAAACCAGAGAATCTACTTCAGAACCGCAGCCAAAAGTCCCTATTTTGATACCCGTTATTTCAGAATGGATTCGCGAAATGGAGCCGGAACCTGAGACAGAGCCTGAGCCTCCGTTTCGTAAACACGGCATGCCCTATGATTGATTTTGCGGTAACACCATGAGACATAAATCATACTCTGTTATGAGTTGTGTGGCTCTGAAAAGATCCGGTTAACTTGACGTTTTAGACAGTATGCTCTGTCCGTCTTCAGGAAAATTCAGGAGAATTTCTCCTGAAAACATCAGAGCATACTGGCCGGAGCGTCAAGTTAACTAGCTCTTTATAGAACCACCCAACTCATAACAGAGTATAATCTATGTCTCTAGGCGTTACTGCAAAATCATTTACCCTATGAGATGTGGTTTGGTTTGCGGAAACACCATGTAAGAATCTTTCGTACTTTCGCACTTTTATTTCGATCGCACATCTTGTAAGGTCTCAACATTTCGACTAACCTGCTGTAGTCATCATCAGGAAGGCGTCTTTAAGTTAGATCAGATGACTAGAGCAGGCTAGTCGAAACATTGAGACCTTACGAGAAGTGCGAACGAGTGACACCGTCCTGTCACCCTCATGAGGACGGACAGAGCATACTGTTCGGAACGGCGAGATAATACCACCAGTTCTTCTCAGAACATCACACTCTCACAGAAGAGATTACATGGTGTCACCGCAAACCTACCTTCTTTTAGTACTTCCACCATGCATAGTTTCAAGTTTTATCATAAACTGCTGCAAACTGCCTTTAAGAAAGATCCTGCATAGATTGAAACATCAAGCACTCGTAACTCTGACCATTTAGCCTTTAAGAAAGATCCTGCAAGGATTGAAACATCAGGGCCTCCTAACTCTGACAATTTAGCCTTTAAGAAAGATCCTGCAAGGATTGAAACATCAAGCCCTCGTAACTCTGACCATTTAGCCTTTAAGAAAGATCCTGCAAGGATTGAAACATCAGGGCCTCCTAACTCTGACAATTTAGCCTTTAAGAAAGATCCTGCAAGGATTGAAACATCAAGCCCTCGTAACTCTGACCATTTAGCCTTTAAGAAAGATCCTGCTAGGATTAAAACATCAGGGCCTCCTAACTCTGGCCAACCAATGAGAAAGATCTTGCTAGGATTGAAACATCAGGGCCTCCTAACTCTGGGCAGACAATGAGAAAGATCTTGCTAGGATTGAAACATCAGGCCCTCCTAACTCTGACCATTCAGCCTTTGAGGAAGATCCTGATAGGATTGTAACATCAGGCCCTCCTAACTCTGACCATTAAGCCTTTGAGAAAGATCCTGATAGGATTGTAACATCAGGCCCTCCTAACTCTGACCATTTAGCCTTTGAGAAAGATCTTGCTAGGATTGAAACATCAGGCCCTCCTAACTCTGATCATTTAGCCTTTGAGAAAGATCTTGCTAGGATTGAAACATCAGGCCCTCCTAACTCTGATCATTTAGCCTTTGAGAAAGATCTTGCTAAGATTGAAACATCAGGCCCGCCTAACTCTGACCATTTAGCCTTTGAGAAAGATCTTGCTAGGATCGAAACAACAGGCCCTCCTAACTCTGACCATTTAGCCTTTGAGAAAGATCTTGCTAGGATTGAAACATCAGGCCCTCCTAACTCTGACCATTTAGCCTTCGAGAAAGATCCTGCTAGGATCGAAACATCAGGCCCTCCTAACTCTGACCATTTAGCCTTTGAGAAAGATCCTGCTAGGATTAAAACGTCAGGCCCTCCTAACACTGGGCATGCAATTTGATGGCTTGTATAATTTGTACAACCAGTACTCCAGTAAAACATTATATCTGCATGAAGTTATTTTGTGTGTAGATTACCTACATGAAGTCTTTGTCAAAGTCATAGTTGTTTTCGTCACCTCTGTCTCCTAAGAAGTTCATGGCTTGAGTCAGCTCATCGGATAGACTAGTTTCCAATTTATCTGTCAAAAAAAAAGACCGAGACAACAATTACAACAAGGGAGCAAGCTCACTGAAACAAAGAAAGACTAATGAGTATAATGTATAGAAAACACAATCATCAAATATCCACAAAGATTGACTGGAGCAGGATTCAAACCTGCGACCTCCTGAATACAGTACAGGCGCTCTACCAACTGAGCTATCGAGCCCTACGTCGGTGGTGTTCCCAATAGTCAATTATCTTTGTTCATTTAGCAGTCAGAAGCCATGAAACCATGCACACACCGCCATATCCCAGGGATCATTTCATCGATACATGCAGCAATTGCTGCAACCTGGGAACGGTACATGGGGGATAACTCAAAGAGGATGCGGCTTTTTAATTAATATTATCTCCAAATAACCACAAGGGAAACATACTGAATTGCAATAATTGTGTTTTAGAAAACACATTCAAAATCATACACATTACTTTGTAATTCAAATAACTTAAATATCAAAGACAGAACCATGACTTTGACCTAAACAAAACCTGTAAAAAATCTAGAAAATAATTTACATTAAGGGAGAGAGAATGTAATACTGGTTGGGCCCAGCCATTGAAATGCCAAGCCAGGGGCCTTTCTCAAAGTTTTGTTCCGACTCAGGCTTTGTCTCTGTAATCCATATGCTGAAAATATACGTTGTGGTTTTTCATTGAAGCTGTTTTCTTTTTGCAAACCAGAGAATCTACTTCCGACCTGTAGCAAAAAGTCTCTATTTTAATACCTGCAATTTTACACTGGATTCACAAAATGGAGACAGAGCTGGAGCTGGAGCTGGAGCCTGAGCCGGAGCCAAGCTTTGAGAAAGGCAGTACACTGTATCCATTTGCCGAACAATAGCGACATCTCAAACTTGATGTGGGCAGGACTTCAGTCTGGGCAAGCCATCCAGTGGCCTGGCTGTATTGATTCTAAGCAGCTCTGTTGTAGTGAAGTTCAGAGCTAGTAAAGGGAGGATTTCAGGCCTGAAGGCCAGGCTTTTCAACTGCTGAGCTGGACCAGTATCAACGTTTCTCTCCCTAACTGAAATACCCTCCATTGTAAGACTTACCAGATCGTTTCCTTTTCTTGAGGATTTGCTTGAACTGCTTCTTCTTTGCTTTGTTCTGTTGGTCGTTTCCAAGTGACCCTGACTTGTCAATCTTCTTCATGTTCCCTATAGCTGTGGTTGCCTTGGTAACCTTGGATGCAGTGCCGTGCCTTGATTTGCGGCTGGATGTCTCGGAGCTCAACGACACAGTAACATCTCCCAACTAAAAGACAAATTCAATCAAGTTTGAACATCAAGCACAACCAATGAAAAGACGTCCCAATTGCAACATGATACTTGCAACGTGATCCCACATAATCTGAGCCTGTTTGTTTCAGGCACGTGATCAGTGATCTTGCAGCTCAGAAGGATCACTGATCGCGTGCCTGAAACATACATCCTGAGATTATATTAAGGTTACCTATTGTATAGGATTAGCCAACTGCGGACCGACATACAACTGCCACCAGTGGAACTAAAGAATTGTCCACCCACATGACATCTGTCAACCATCGGCATCCAACGGAAGGCCAAAGATAAACCAACTGCGGACCGACATACAACTGCCACCAGTGGACCTAAAGAGAATTGTCCACCCACATGACATCTGTCAACCATCGGCATCCAACGGAAGGCCAAAGATACGCCAACTGCGGACCGGCAGATGACTGCCACCGGCAGACGTAAACAATTGTCCGCCCGCCTGACATCGGTCCCCCTTCGGCAGCTGACGGAAGACCGAAGATATGACAACTGCTGACCAACAGACAACTGCCACCAGCGGACCAAAACAATTGTCCACCCGCCTGACATCGGTTCGCAGTCAGCAGCCAACAGAGGGCCGAAGTTATGCCAACTGTGGACCGACAGACAACTCCCACCAGCGGACCAGGGTTGATTTTGTTCCGGTTCCGCCCACCCATCTGAGTTCATCCTTAAACAACGGCAGCTAATCAACCAACTTGAAATCTGTTGGACAATTTTACCTTCACAAATTTCTCTGCTACCAAAGCAGCCATCAGGGCAAGGTCCACATTGGAAGAGCTTGATGAGAGGAGTGGTGTCTAGGTTGATGGTCGGTAGGATGTCATCAAGGGACAGATCACGACACTCAACACCCCCGTTGAAACACGGCAGATCTGCACAGGTTCTTGGATCTGAAAAAAGAGATTATGCTTGGAGTTAGGAGGCTCTGACATTTTGATTAGTTAATTCTTGAATATGTCAACAGTGGTTATTTGCATGGAAGAAATTGTATGCACATTTTTATGATCATAACATATGCCATTGTTTCTCACTTGTATTTGCTTTTATTGTCCTCATCCCTAATTCACAGGCCAGACTGCTGGTATAACATTGGGACAACTGATTATTACTTAGCCGATGATATGTCCACATTTGAACGTACATTGCCCAGATGGGGCAATTATTCCATGACAATGCTGGAAAAATATATGCTTTGAAAGCAAAGGTTCAACCGTAGGGCGTAGCTTAACGTACGGCACTAACAAGTAACATTATTTTCAAACCCACATTCACCCAAAGTGGAAACAATCAATTGTCCTGATGTTACACAAAGGCTTCAGGTTTACGGTGGCCCCATGGTGAAACTTACACCGACCCAATGTTCTTTAAAAAAATAAAAGTAGCCCCTATCAAATAAGTTTTCTGCCACCAGCAGACCGATTCAAAAATTTTCCGCACGTCTGACATCGGTCTGCCGTTGGCAGCCGACAGAGGGCCGAGGATACCCCAACTGCGGACCGACAGACAACTGCCACTAACGGACCTAAACAATTGTCTTCTGTCTGAAGGTAGTCCGTCTTCGGCAGCCGATAGTGGTCCACTAATGGCTCATCTGTGGCCCGTAACTAAGTGGTCCACTGTCGGCATCCAAAAGCGGACCAATATAACAAAGGTCTGCCCGTGCAATATCGGTCCACTGTCGGCAGCCAACAGCGGACCAATATAACAAAGGTCCGCCCGTGCAATATCGGTCCACTGTCGGCAGCCAACAGCGGACCAATATAACAAAGGTCTGCCCGTGCAATATCGGTCCACTGTCGGCAGCCAACAGTGGACCAATATAACAAAGGTCTGCCCGTGCAATATTGGTCCACTGTCAGCAGCCAACAGCAGACCAATATAACAAAGGTCCGCCTGTGCAATATCGGTCCACTGTCGGCAGCCAACAGCTGACCAATATAACAAAGGTCTGCCCGTGCAATATCGGTCCACTGTCGGCAACCAACAGCGGACCAATATAACAAAGGTCTGCCCGTGCAATATCGGTCCACTGTCAGCATCCAACAGCGGACCAATATAACAAAGGTCTGCCCGAGCAATATTGGTCCACTGTCGGCAGCCAACAGCAGACGAATAAAACAAAGGTCCGCCCGCGCAATATCGGTCCACTGTCGGCAGCCAACAGCGGACCAATATAACAAAGGTCCGCCCGTGCAATATAGGTCCACTGTCGACATCCAACAGCGGACCAATATAACAAAGGTCTGCCCGTGCAATATCGGTCCACTGTCGGCAGCCAACAGCGGACCAATATAACAAAGGTCCTCCGTGCAATATCGGTCCACTGTCGGCATCTAACAGCGGACCAATATAACAAAGGTCCGCCCGTGCAATATCGGTCCACTGTCGGCAGCCAACAGCGGACCAATATAACAAAAATCCGCCCGTGCAATATCGGTCCACTGTCGGCAGACAACAGCGGACCAATATAACAAAGGTCTGCCCGTGCAATATCGGTCCACTGTCAGCATCCAACAGCAGACCAATATAACAAAGGTCTGCCCGTGCAATATCGGTCCACTGTCAGCATCCAACAGCGGACCAATATAACAAAGGTCTGCCCGTGCAATATCGGTCCACTGTCAGCATCCAACAGCGGACCAATATAACAAAGGTCTGCCCGTGCAATATCAGTCCACTGTCGGCAGCCAACAGCGGACCAATATAAAAAAGGTCTGCCCGTGCAATATCGGTCCACTGTCGGCATCCAACAGCGGACCAATATAACAAAGGTCGATCTGCCCGTGCAATAACGGTCCACTGTCGGCAGCCAACAGCGGACCAATATAACAAAGGTCTGCCCGTGCAATATCGGTCCACTGTCAGCATCCAACAGCAGACCAATATAACAAAGGTCCGCCCGTGCAATATCGGTCCACTGTCGACATCCAACAGCGGACCAATATAACAAAGGTCTGCCCGTGCAATATCGGTCCACTGTCAGCATCCAACAGCGGACCAATATAACAAAGGTCTGCCCGTGCAATATCGGTCGGTCCACTGTCGGCATACAACAGCGGACCAATATAACAAAGGTCTGCCCGTGCAATATCGGTCCACTGTCTGCAGCCAACGACAGTCCACTGGTTGGGATTTACCGAGTGCTGTATTATGCTCTGGATTAATCATCTTGGTTAAAGTGGCCAGGGATCGAATTCACTAAACTCATAGTAAGTAGCTTACTATCCATCAATCGGAGGAGTTATGATGCATTGCAGCCCGACGTAGGATACGATGGGTTATCCTTCGCAACTCAAGTTATGATCTATCGTAGGGCTGCGTGAAATCGAACCCATGGTCACTTTTACCAGGCAGAGGTTGGCAGGTAAAGCTAATCACTGGACTCCACTAAAGTAAAAGAGGAAAGTTTACTATTCGGACTGGACTCAAAATAGGTAAAGTACTCAGAGTCTCAGTGAGGTTTACTAAAAAGAAGTCCAGTCTGAACGGAGCTAAAGAAAAATTGTTTTTGCCTTACCCAGTGGTATGCAGACTTTTCCATCTCCAGTGAATCCCTCTTTACAGTCGCATGTGTAGCTGCCATAATTGTAGATGCAGGTTGCATTAGGGTGACACAGGAATGTGCCTTCCTCACATTCATTCCTATCTGCATGATGTACAGATACAAATCATAACAAATTAGAATTCTGCCAGGAAATCTTGTACAAAGACATACAAATAGGGATATTATTCACTTTTGGACTTGCATAGGCTCTTGCACTGATGGGATATTGTATCATGCATGCCTAACATCAGTATGCCGTCAGCAGCAAACGGAAGGCCGCAGATACGCTGACAGCAGACCAACAGACCACTGCCACTGGGGGACCTTAACAGTTGTCAACCCTCCTAAAATGAGTCCGCCGTCAGCAGCCAAAAGAATGACCGGAAGATACGCCAACGGCGGACTGACAGACGACTGCCACCAGCAGACCAACACAATATTGTCCTCCCACCATTGGCAGCCGACAGAGGGCCGAAGATACGCCACTTGCGGACTGGAAGACGACTGCCACCGGTGGACTAAAGCAATTGTCCGCCTGCCCGACATCGGTCCGCTGTTGGCAGAAGATAGAGGGCCGAAGATATGCCAACTGCGGACCAGCAGATGACTGCCACCAGCGGACCTAAACAACGTCCGCCCATGTTGCATTGGTCCACCGTCTGGAGTCAACGGAAGGCCGCAGATATGCCAACGGCGGACCAAACAGACCACTGCCACCGGCGGACCAGTTGTCAACCCTCCTAAAATCGGTCCGCCGTCGGCAGCCAATAGATGACTGAAGATACCCAATGGCGGACTGACAGACGAGTGCCACCGGCGGACCTAAACAATTGTCCTCCCGCCGTTGGCAGCCGACAGAGGGCCGAATATATTCCAACTGCGGACAGACAGACAACTGTCACCAGCGGACCTAAACAATTGTCTGCCAGCCTGACATTGGTCAGCCGTCGGCAGCCTACGGAAGGCCAAAGATATGCCAACTGCAGACCGACACACAACTGCCACCGGGGAACCTAAACAATTGTCAGCCCGTCTAACATTGGTCTGCCGTCGGCAGCCGACGTAGGGCAGAAGATACGCCAAACTGAAAAATGAAATATCTAATTCTAAATTATCTTCCCCAAAAAACATTATTCACTCAGCATTGGTTAACATTTGCAGAAGCACCCCATGCCTAAAAGAGAAGAGCATTACATTCAAATTACTTTCTACAGTTGAGCAAACTTTCTTCAAGATTTTTCTAATTGATGGAATTTTGAACACTATTTATGACTGAGAAAAGTAGGCACAATCTTACCCACTTTTGCAGCAGGTCACTGAGTTCTATGCCTGTGCACCATTACTCATTAGCTTGTTGTTACATGAACCAATGCCCTTAGGCCAGCATTCTCTCTCCATTCCTATAAGAGAAAGCAAATTACACTTCACTGTTACCAATCTCACATTTACTGTTGGGATTTCCATTTGGATGTAAGTAAGCTATAAGGTTTATGGAAAGTTGGCAGGGTTTGAGGTCTGAGACGTCAGTCACAATTTGCAATGACTGAGACGAGGTGCAACTTGGGCTAAGACTTCAGATTGAATGCATTATATGACATCTCAACATGGGTCCATGTTCAAAATAGTTGGGCCGTAGTTGCCTTAAAAAAATATGCAACAAATGGCATTACAAATATTTTCACTTCTTAAACAACTTGTTCCAAAATGTGATTTGTGACTTTAAGCAAATGTGAGTCCTTTAAACCATAGATTGAACAAATTTTGACAATATTCCTGTGTTAAAAATTCATTTTCTTTGTCTTTCCTGCTTGTTGCGAACTTGAAAACAGCCTGTCAGACGTGTCATGCCATTTTGTCCCAAAACTAGGCCTACTGAAAGGTTTTGCCCCCAAAAAGTCAAAGCCCTGCGGCCTGCCCTCTTTGAGTTTCAAACAATTTCCACTTTTTTTTCAAGAGGAATTCACAAAAAATGTATTTATTAGGGGAGTTGCTTTACCATGTTCACAGTAGAAGCTATTTATGTCTGAAAATAATCGTAATGGAGTAATGTCTGCAAGTGCCTAACAAACACTGTACTGTACAGACTATACTGTACATGTTATATGCACAGCACACAGTATCACATCGACAACCGAGCGAGACAAGTGAATGTTTAATCTTGAAAAATCGACCAAATATTCTCCAGAACGGCCATTGCTGCTTAGAATAAAGTCCCCTCGACCAATAGTTTATGGAAATTACAACTGACACTGCTTACCTTTCCTTTTGGAGCCATTTTACGACTTCTTTGTAGCAAGTTTTACAGCAAACTCTTCACACGTGTACGTGACTTTATTGGAGGTAAACAACTAAACATGACATATAGTCTGGTGTCCAGGATTGTGAAGGCTATAGGATAATGCATAGTGAGCAGTCTGGTAACCGACATTCTGATATCTTTACATTGGTACTATATGGGGTCAATTTCATGGAGCTGCTAAGCACATACAGAATTGCTAAGCACAAAAATGTCTTGCCCAATAAAACAAACCACCATTAAAAATTCCGTTTGATATTCATGATCAGCGAACAACAGCCAAATAACAATCACATGTGATACACAAAACATGAACATTTGGTTGTTAATCCTATTTTTATTAAGAAACAAATTTCATGGTAAGCAAACTAATTTTTTTGTGCTAAGCATATGGGCCATGAAATTGGCCAAAAATTTATTAATCCAGTAAAGTGTTCATATTTTCTTTCACGTTTTGAGCCCAATTGCATGCCTCAATAAAACCACTGCATTCCTTGTAAGTGAACGCCATGTGTCGCCATTCTGAACAATGTTGTTGTTCTGAAGTGCGCTGCAGAATGTCAGGAATGTGAACAATGTTTGTCGCGTGTCAAAGTGTAAAAATAGGGTCATGTCCCTTTGCCCCAGGTTGCCGTTGCTAAGTAACAGTGTGATAGAGGGCAGCAGATAACTTAAGTGGTGTCAGATCACTGAATTATTTTATTTTTCTCGAAAGCACAAACAAAACTGTTCAATATAAAGTGTTTGCCGCCCTCTGACGGCGATTAATGACCAGTTAGCTTATATTTATATCTAACATCATTGTGCCTTGTCCTTGGCTTGGGTGTAAAGGGTATAAATTCTGTGTAATAAATGTTTTTACTGCTTTCAGTGGAATACTATGGCAGAGTCCTATAAAGGCAATTATAACACTTTTCACGGAAGAGTATTATTCATTAGCAACACCCAAACAAAGGATCATTAATATAAAGGAAATGATGAATACCTGTAAGCACTGACACACAGACAAACACAAATTAAGGCAAAATTGAATACATTCTATAATTTCACCACATTAAATGCTTCATTTATTTCAAAATATCCATCATTTTACAAACTATTATTTGGGATCATTCTTTTCATAACTTATCTTGGGGTAACAATACCTATCCTTAGAGTTTGAGAGAAAACATTCATTCGTGGACTTATATAATTAAAGAATATTTAACTTGTGCAGCAACACAAGTAGCAGATGAAGTTGCTGTTTAGTCAGGCTGTTAAATCTATGTGTGTGATTTCAATATCAAACAATTTTTCAAATCATGTTATAAATGAATATTTAGGAATGAATATTAATACCTTCCTTCAACTCAAGACTTGGTAAGGCATGGATTCTTTAAGGGTAACAAGGCTATTATCCAAACATTTTCAGCTTGCAATGGAAAGGTTAATTACTTATATCATTCTCAGTATTTGAATAATTCAACATATAAAAGGTTACTGGTAATACAGTGGTATGACACTTGTCCATATTTCAAGCATTTCCTAACCTCAGTTTCTGTATAGTGGACTTGTGGTATTTTACATTATAAAAACATTTAACATCCATTTATTCACACTGATATAAGTGTTAATCATTGATCGATCCAAAGTGTTTGTATTTTTCTGCAATTTAGATACATTTTCTTTTTTATATTATTCAAACAGAATTTTGAGACTTTTCTGAACATAATTATCAAAAAACATAGTTTTCATGTAAAAACAAAATGCTATCTTTTGAGTTCAAATTTCTTTTCATTTTTAAAATAGCAATGAAATAGCATTATGGTAAGTTGGATCCATCATTGATTAACTTTAAGTAAAAGCATTCATTAAAAGTGCTTAACATTAATAAACAATAAATTTAAATATCTAAATATTATCAAAATATCAACGTTTAAAGGGGCATTATAATTTGTAAAATCTTTCAAAGGCTTAGATTATGTAATTGTCAATTTGATCTTGACAGAATCTTTCTGCACTCATTGTAACAAAAACAGTAATGTACATTTCAGTTATAAAATTGCTCATGATTTCCATTTTCAGCAAAGACGAATTAGTCTTGCACTTAAACCAATATTATTCAATTATAAATTTAGATGTTTCAGTTTATACAGCATATGTTAAATAAGTTTCATTGTTTATGTTGATTCGGTAAGGGTCAGTGAATATAAGTTTTCTATAACACATCAATTATATACTAAATCTAGAAAAAAGGTCAAGATATGTTAAATTTGTGCCTAATTTTAATCATCATTTCAGAAGTGCGGAAAACAATCAAATATTAAAAATCACTTTTAAGTACAATATTTTTTTTTTTTTTCAAATAACAACAAAATTATGAATCATTGACGGATCCAAACTATAAAAGCCTTAATTTTTTCAGTTCATAAATCAATTCAAAATTTGCTTCCTTGTTAAGCTATGCCAAACAATGTACATTTTAAAGAATTTTCACATTCATTTTCATTCTAAAGATGCTATCACATGAGCCATTTCAGATATTTCAACATTGACCCTCACAACACAACCTCTTACTGTAGCTTGCATTCCAATGTTTTGCTGTCTGAAGTTTAGTTCAAGAAGGCTGTGGTCACATGGTTTGCTCATCAAAGACACACCAAGAGATAGCATCTTGAAAACTTGGATCCATCATTGATTGAAAAGTGCCAAATGGCTATAAGCTTATTTTAATACATTTCAAAAATTTCTTCAAAGCTAATTGCCTACAATTTGAGAATGTACGTAATTAAATCATCACCTCACATCACCAATGACGTCACAATATTAAGACAATACTCAAGTAACAGTTTCCATATACCAATATTACACCATGTCTACTAACATTACAGATGTCATGTCTGTGCTTTTACATGTACATTGTACTTCATTTGTCTCCCAACATAGCTTCAGTAAATTCAAGATATTCAATATTTCCCAAATGTGATTGGCCTTAGTCTAGTTGTAGTATTATTATTAGTTTGTGTATGCTGAAATGTATGGATATATTTGTTGACCAAATATCAGGTAAAAGCAAAGGCAGTACATCTCAGAGTACTTAAAGGTAGGGTACATTATTGATCAACAACAATAATATCATTGTTTAGTTTCAGTTTAAAAGCCAAATTTCTATTTGTTTTCCTTTTACCCTTGTACAGCAGTGGGGTAGGTGCATTTGTTTTTCAAACAAAATGACTTCAATGTATTTTCTCTCTTCGGAAATGACTTGATCAATGATGTACCATACCATTAAATAGCTCTGTCACGAATACAGTTTTCTAAAATTTCAATAATCATTCACTCATACAAAAATATCACAGAACTCACACAATACATGATAAATAGTTCCATCTAGATTACATCACAATGTCAATTGATATTACAATGCTATTAAAATCAATTCTTGATATTTTGTGACCCACTCTGTGTGAACTAGTCAGATTTAGCCAAATTTGTCAGTTTTGAATGTTTGAACACAGAAAGACATCATCAGAAATATTCAACAGAATTCCTTAACTGACATTTCAACAACACATTATGCCACAGGCTTCCTACATATACCATTTGAAATCTCCCAGTTTACCCTTAGTGATCACATACATGTGCACATCTCAGTCCGTCAAATGTGTTGCTTATGACTCATTCTGACAGAGTGGGTCACAAACCTCTATACATTTGGTCAAAGTCAAACTATGTCTATTTAGATTAAATGGCACTGTCACCAATATTACAATGCTAAAACAGTACTTGATAAATAGTATTTCAATACAGCTCTTAATACAGGCCAGTAGACAGGATTTGCAATTAGGTGCAACATTTGTCAGGTATCAGTGAAACAGCTGAGTCATTTTACTCAAATGATTATGCAATACTTTGTTGACTTAGGGCATTATTCAACACATTTGTTTCAGCAAGTGACACAGAGATAGGTTTCATTTCATCCATTTATGAAACTGATTTTAGTCATGTGCATCAGTGTGTGTGCCGGTCAATTTGTCAGTTTGTAAAACCAGAAAACAAAAGCAACTCTGCAAATGTATGCACCCAATCAGTCTAATAACTACAGTAGCCAAATGAAGGTTAATAAAGCCTTGTACATTGATATACATGAAGGTACTAATATGCAAACACAAAAACAGTCACTATTAAATACAATGTCATACAAATGTGCACATTACATGCATAAGTGTCAGGGTTGATCTGGTTAAGGACAGCCATCATGTCTCACATACATTATTCATTCATCAGTGCCCCAACATGTGAAAATGATGTCCTTATAGATTTGGGTTTGATATACAATCATGAATTAAGATAATTTCTTTATATTCCCTTCTATGCAATTTATATACTTTATCTTTTCATGAAATCATTGGCATGGCTACTTAGGATTGAATTATTGACAATTATAATATATATATTATTTGATTAGTTTATTTTGCTGCCCTGAGTAGAAGTATACAAACTAATTGGATACCCTGTGAAACTGTCTTACATGTAATTGTTTGCGGATTAGAATGTGGATCAATTTCTGTGTTTTGTACAGAAACATTGTAAGTTATTTTGTTTACAGGATTTCCCTGATTTTCATGCTGCATTCCTTCAGGGAATAATAACATCCCTTCCAGTGATACCATTGTACACCTTGTGGACTGCCTTCATTGGCATGATTGTAGTATTTGCCGTTGAGGTGAGAGCCAGAACCAAAGCATGCATTGAACCACCATGCACCATCCCATTCCTGTGCACAGTTTACACCTGACCATGCATCATTATCTTTATTTTTTGCAGAGAAATTGTGTGTATTGTGATAACCCATCGAATTTCCAGCCGTACTCATAGTATTATATGAGCCAATATTGAGTGTATATTTCTCACCTATGATTTCAAACTGACCATATTCTGCCCATGCTGTGCCTCCCTCCCAATCCTCTAGATCTACTCTCAGCTCAAATTTCCCATAAGTAGTCAAATTATGCAAATTATTGTTACCCAACCAGAACTCACCCGATAGATTGCCAAATCCAGATTGGTAGTCAGCCCAGTCACGGTAAAAGTCAACAGAGCCATCTTGACGCCTCTGAAATACTATCCAGCCTCCACCAGCAGTTGTCATGTCACAGTATACCTGTATGCCATCACTCATTCCAAGAGGATAGATGGTATAGATGCCATTGTCATGGTGACCAGCTTGAAGCAACATCAGGCAGCTTTGGTACTTGGCATGTAAAGATGCTGCAAATAATGGTGTTTCATAGTTATTGTCATAGTAGGCACTTCCTTGTAGTGTAACAAAGTTGCAGGCATCCATACTTCTATTGACATTATTCATTTCACAGAGGTGGTTACTCTCATGATAGTTGAACGATGCACAGTGAGGATCCATGGAGCAATCTGTACCACATATCACTGCAGAAGATGCAGTCTTTGCTTGATATACATGATGCAGTAAAGCACGATTGTTGGCCTTGTAATAATTGGGAGTGAACCGAGTCAGACACTCCCCTTGACAGATCACCATCATAGCACTCAGAATGAAGACCACAATGGCCACCTTCCCTCTCATGGTGAAGCTTGTTGGGATTTTGCTGGGTTACACAGTCAGTTCAGATGTTTCCTGTGTACATGTAAAACAAGAATGAATGGTATTGTATCAAATGAGATATAAAACAATCTGTGCACAATAATTTGATACTATCTGATTTATCAATTTCCTGCAGAGGATGTCCATCTCTTTAAGAGATAATACAATTTTCCTTATAAAATGCAGAATTGAAGCCAAACCTATATAGGTATAACACATGTTGAGCTGATAACAGCAAATGACAAAGTCATTTGTATGTGATGCAACCCACTGTAACCCTTACCTTAACAGTAGCAATCTCACACAGAGGAAATTATTCCTAAATAACGCATTACCACATAAAACACAGGATACCACACTTATCACACTGTGGGAATAACCATGTGTGGTACACTGTAGTATGCAGGTGGATTGGGGATAATGAGTGCAAGAAATATTTTAAAACACTTGATTGATTGAAGTGTAAAATGGACAATGATGTCGAGCACAATTTTGACAACTGCACAAGTTTTAAAGTAGGCTGTGCAATTTGAAAGGAACCGTCTTTTAATAAACTGTGGCAGAGGTTAAAGACTGTGCCCAACAGTGCTACTGCTAAGTGTACATTAAGCTTAATGACCAGAATCACACTCAAATGATTCTACTGAACACTCTGTCCTCAAGACCCCCAATCACTCTCAGTTTAACAGTCTACATGTGTGTACCTAGTAACACTCACCTAGCGTTCCACCTCCTTAGGCCCAAATGTCAAGAGCTAACACAATTCCACTTAATACTGATGACTGAATCTCACATTTAGCTACCTGGCAATACACTTCCCTTGAACATCAAAACCACACAACTTCATATCAACACACTGACAACACAACGACTGATAAGATCCCTGCTGGCACACAACACCAGGTAAAGGAAAGGCACCCAGACCCCTCACAATACACGTAGCTGATTGGTCAATGCGCTTCATATATATTAGGTCCTCCAGTGCACATGCTTAATTCATAACCTACACTCAATACACAAGCCCCTGGTTTTGTCATCTCATACATAAGCCCCTGGTTTTGTCATCTATACACAAGCCCCTGGTTTTGTCATCTCATACACAAGCCCCTGGTTTTGTCATCTATACACAAGCCCCTGGTTTTGTCATCTCATACATAAGCCCCTGGTTTTGTCATCTCATACACAAGCCCCTGGTTTTGTCATCTATACACAAGCCCCTGGTTTTGTCATCTCATACATAAGCCCCTGGTTTTGTCATCTATACACAAGCCCCTGGTTTTGTCATCTCATACATAAGCCCCTGGTTTTGTCATCTATACACAAGCCCCTGGTTTTGTCATCTCATACATAAGCCCCTGGTTTTGTCATCTATACACAAGCCCCTGGTTTTGTCATCTCATACATAAGCCTCTGGTTTTGTCATCTATACACAAGCCCCTGGTTTTGTCATCTCATACATAAGCCCCTGGTTTTGTCATCTATACACAAGCCCCTGGTTTTGTCATCTCATACATAAGCCCCTGGTTTTGTCATCTATACACAAGCTCCTGGTTTTGTAATCTCATACATAAGCCCCTGGTTTTGTCATCTATACACAAGCCCCTGGTTTTGTCATCTCATACATAAGCCACTAGTTTTGTCATCTCATACACAAGCCCCTGGTTTTGTCATCTCATACATAAGCCCCTGGTTTTGTCATCTATACACAAGCCCCTGGTTTTGTCATCTCATACATAAGCCTCTGGTTTTGTCATCTATACACAAGCCCCTGGTTTTGTCATCTCATACATAAGCCCCTGGTTTTGTCATCTATACACAAGCCCCTGGTTTTGTCATCTCATACATAAGCCACTAGTTTTGTCATCTCATACACAAGCCCCTGGTTTTGTCATCTATACACAAGCCCCTGGTTTTGTCATCTCATACATAAGCCCCTGGTTTTGTCATCTCATACATAAGCCCCTGGTTTTGTCATCTATACACAAGCCCCTGGTTTTGTCATCTCATACATAAGCCTAGCTGGTTTTGTCATCTATACACAAGCCCCTGGTTTTGTCATCTCATACATAAGCCCCTGGTTTTGTCATCTATACACAAGCCCCTGGTTTTGTCATCTCATACATAAGCCCCTGGTTTTGTCATCTATACACAAGCCCCTGGTTTTGTCATCTCATACATAAGCCCCTGGTTTTGTCATCTCATACACAAGCCCCTGGTTTTGTCATCTCATACATATGCCCCTGGTTTTGTCATCTATACACAAGCCCCTGGTTTTGTCATCTCATACATAAGCCCCTGGTTTTGTCATCTCATACATAAGCCTCTGGTTTTGTCATCTCATACATAAGCCCCTGGTTTTGTCATCTCATACACAAGCCCCTGGTTTTGTCATCTATACACAAGCCCCTGGTTTTGTCATCTCATACATAAGCCTCTGGTTTTGTCATCTCATACACAAGCCCCTGGTTTTGTCATCTATACATAAGCCCCTGGTTTTGTCATCTCATACATAAGCCTCTGGTTTTGTCATCTATACACAAGCCCCTGGTTTTGTCATCTATACACAAGCCCCTGGTTTTGTCATCTCATACATAAGCCCCTGGTTTTGTCATCTCATACATAAGCCCCTGGTTTTGTCATCTCATACACAAGCCCCTGGTTTTGTCATCTCATACATAAGCCCCTGGTTTTGTCATCTCATACACAAGCCCCTGGTTTTGTCATCTCATACATATGCCCCTGGTTTTGTCATCTATACACAAGCCCCTGGTTTTGTCATCTCATACACAAGCCCCTGGTTTTGTCATCTCATACATAAGCCCCTGGTTTTGTCATCTCATACATAAGCCACTAGTTTTGTCATCTCATACATAAGCCCCTGGTTTTGTCATCTCATACATAAGCCCCTGGTTTTGTCATCTCATACATAAGCCCCTGGTTTTGTCATCTCATACACAAGCCCCTGGTTTTGTCATCTCATACATAAGCCCCTGGTTTTGTCATCTCATACACAAGCCCCTGGTTTTGTCATCTCATACATATGCCCCTGGTTTTGTCATCTATACACAAGCCCCTGGTTTTGTCATCTCATACACAAGCCCCTGGTTTTGTCATCTCATACATAAGCCCCTGGTTTTGTCATCTCATACATAAGCCACTAGTTTTGTCATCTCATACATAAGCCTCTGGTTTTGTCATCTCATACATAAGCCTCTGGTTTTGTCATCTCATACATAAGCCCCTGGTTTTGTCATCTCATACATAAGCCCCTGGTTTTGTCATCTCATACACAAGCCCCTGGTTTTGTCATCTATACACAAGCCCCTGGTTTTGTCATCTCATACATAAGCCCCTGGTTTTGTCATCTCATACACAAGCCCCTGGTTTTGTCATCTCATACATATGCCCCTGGTTTTGTCATCTATACACAAGCCCCTGGTTTTGTCATCTCATACATAAGCCCCTGGTTTTGTCATCTCATACATAAGCCCCTGGTTTTGTCATCTCATACATAAGCCCCTGGTTTTGTCATAAACATATGACCCAGGAAAGACTGAGTTCTGTTCACTGACACAGAACTATTGTAATATTTCATAGAAGATAAGGTAATCAGGTTAATATTAGAAAGTATATTAACAGATACACATTTGGGGTCATGGGAATTGAATCATTATTCTTAAGTTATGCAATTTCCCATCTAAACCAGTGTAACATAATAATGTTACAAAGTGATTATTAATCTAAGCAACAAATTTACTCGTACGAAAATTATTTGGTATAAGTTGAGACTTTGACCTGGGGAACTGCCAAACAAAACTTTAAGGCCGCCACATGCACACCCAAGAAATTTGGTACAGTGTGGATAATTGACTTTGCGGTGTACAAAACTGGTTAATTAATATGAACAAGTATAGAACTGCAGACTGTAGAGAGTAGCTGATTAGTTTCAGGGAGGGTACGTGGTGCTCATTTGACCTTTTAGCCTACAGATTGGTGCAGGTCTAATGGAAGTCTGAATAATTCAAGTTAAGTATGCCATTACTTTGCATCTTCCATTATCCTAATCTATATTCATGTTAATACATGTAGCTCTGTGCTCAATAATTCATTACAAATGGCCTTTCAGCAGTGAACCTCTCTAAAGTACATCCATTTATTCCTTGTTGAAACCACCTTCACATTTCCCCATATTCCAAGACAATGCACAGCAGTCATTGTATTTCTCACTTAACAACATGTAAGTCACATATTTCACAAATGCATACAATGTGCATACTGGGTAAAGAAGAAATGTAAAATTGATAAGCATCTCAATGTTAGGAGTAAGACATTGCGTGGAATCTGTTAAGTGGGTGTACACTGATCATCTGCCATGCTGGGTAAATAATGTTCCTTCTGTGCAGTATGTATAGTATTTGTAAAAGAAAATAAACATAACTTATGAAAATCTCCTGATTTACACATGCCTTCCATAGTCAATCCATCAACTGCATCATAAACGTATCACAACAACACTTGACGTCACATACATAAACCCTATGGGACTGAACTGAAAAATTGTGTTTTCAAAGTAAATGCCTCCTAGTTGTCACAGGTTAAACTTCAGTAAACTGTACATGTAGGTTACAATCAAATACTAACTCTGAGATTCCTCAGGTTATTTCTAAACTGATTGCTAAAGTGCATTCACACTAGACTTTTTCCATCTAACATTAGGTTAAGGAGAACAAATTGGCTGTTACCTTGGGATTCGTTAACCCTGCTCATGTCCAGGGTTAAGGATGGTAATTTAGCCTAACCCTAGGGTTAGTACTGTAGTGTGAAATCAAGCAGGGTTTACCATCCCATAGACTGTCTTGGGTTAAAGGCAGACATATTGCATAATGACATGTCACATTTCTTACTCACATTCATGCTACATGAGCTACTCACTTGCCACACACAATATAGTTGCCATCATGGCTGTGTGTTGAGAACAACAAACAATCCCATTGCAAGTAACTAGCCTTCTTGCCCGGTGAAGACATTTCTTGGATGACATTTTTTAATAATCATAATCTGAATTGCAACCAATCGCTTCCATGTCACTCTGATCTGTGCCATTTTGAGCAAGAACTAGAGTGCTCCAAAAGTTCAGCTATGTCAGACACTGCATGTAGTGTGAATGCACATGGTGTTAAACCATGTGCAGTGCTGCCCGCTGGTTTATAACCAATCTGGGTTAATGAAATGTTTGTATGAATGTGGACCTGATAACCTATGGGTAAATATTATAATTATCCAACCATGCAACTGAGCATGGTATTAGTTTCAAACTGAGCTCATTAAGGTTGCTCTGACAAGATGAGATTAACAAGATACAGGTTCTAACCAATCACTAAACAGTTTCCATCATAGTTGATGGCAAAGGTGAACAGGGAAATTGAAGAACAATTTGATATCTAGACATTTTATGATCCCAGTGTGTCTCAACAATAACATTAAATGTACAAATCAAGATACAACAATGATAGTGACTATGGTGTACAAAATTACACAACCCATTAAATGCCAATTCCATGGCCTAGCATTGAATGAAGAAAAAGCTGACTACACTGGAAGTTGAACCCATGACCCATTGCTTATAACTAGTACATGTACATATATGTTTGTCCTACCAGCAAGCACAAAGGTCACTATGCTATATATCAATCCTGTGAAGAGTAGACAACTCAACTTATCCAAATGATCAATATAATATAATATCAATGAGAGAATAAATCAAAGTTTTTCAGAACATATACTCCACAATGATGACAAGTGCTGGGGAAACTGGAAAACAAATCTTTGTTTCTTTAAAGTTGCAACACCAAAGAAAGGTGGTACGGTGTGGATAATTGATTTTGTGGTGTACGAAACTGGTTAATACAAAACAGTCCCATAGGGTTTATGCATGTGGCATCAAGTGTTGTTGTGATACGTTTATGATGCAGTTGATGGATTGACTATGGAAGGCATGTGTAAATCAGGAGATTTTCATAAGTTATGTTTATTTTCTTTTACAAATACTATACTATATTGCACAGAAGGAACATCATTTACCCAGCATGGCAGATGATCAGTGTACACCCACTTAACTGATTCCACGCAATGTCTTACTCCTAACATTGAGATGCTTATCAATTTTACCTTTCTTCTTTAGCTATGCACATTGCCCTGTAATTTCATTAAGTAAAGTACACTGTACATGTATGACAGCATGTTATTGTATGAGAGTAATTTGTGTAGATCTATACTATTATCCTGGTCTTCAGTTTATAATTCAAGGGATTCGTTTCAGCACTTATGTGTTCAATTATTCATCATAATTGCAAAGTGCAATTACTGCAGGAGCAGTCATTTGTTTTCTGCCAGGGACATGAACCTTCTCTAGAATAACCCCTTTTTACACTAGTACACCCAATTAGTTCTTATTCACTTTCAAAGTATTATTTTATTAACCATATCTTCCAAGTAAAGGTGAACAAAGAAATGTTGCTGAGAATGGACCCTGCGTGTGCAAAGTGCGAAGCCCTTGCAGCATGGGGTCCGGGGCCTGGTTAATAGCACTCAGTTATATATATCTTTACACATTTTTATATTAATCACTGATCCTATAATCATGTTGGCATAGCAGTTCTTTCCTTGACTTTCACCTCTGGCTGACCGGGTCCAAGTCCGGCTACGGTCCACAGTACAAGTAGATTTGGTTTTCAGTCCCTACCTGATTCTGCGGGTTTCACCCAGAATAATTAATTACTCTGGGGTTTTTCCTCCAACCTCTAAAACTGTATCTTCTTCTCATCATATTTCCATAAAAGGTTTCATCAGGCTTTCGAGGTACAATGCCTGGGGCGCTTACATGCATGACGAATCTTATTGACGAAAGTAATAATAATGATAAAGTACTTCAAAACAATCAAACAAATCTGAATGATACAAAAAGTCTGTATGTAGAATATTTACCCTAAAGTGATGGCAAATTGAATTTTAAACACTGAATAATAAATTGACACACCTGGGGCCGATTTCATAAAGCTCCGCGACGCGTGGCAACTCGATTTGCGATGCATCGTTAAGTCGTAGCTGTGACGTGTTGCATAGATGCGACAGCTTCAGAGCTGTTGCTATGGCCGCATTGTTCATTTGTTTGTAGGCCTTGTTCTTAGGACTACTAGAATGTATTCAGTCCGCCTGTCTGAAACCAAAATCTGAATTGGGTCGACCTAGAGTCGCTCCTAATCTATTTAGTTTGATGCAACGCTGGCACGTCTGTCAGAAATGGGGTTGAGTCTTGTCAAACAGGCCAATAATAAACTAATTTCACCTACATACATGTACATATGTAGTATATACAGTGTAAGGCCCTTGTTTATTCCTCTTGAACATGAGAAATATTACCCGCACAGTGATAGAATAATGAAACACTCACAGTTGTGGAATACCAGTATGTTGTAGAATGTAACTGAATAGGCCTATACCAACAATTACAAAAACAAATCTTTGTTCATTCACATTTCTGGGAAATAAATAAAGACCCTGGAGCATAAGGCTTCACTTCCAGCATGCACAATAATCCTGTGATATAAATGTATTGTGTTATACTACCAAAGAAACAAATAAGTGATAATTTCAGAATGAAGGTGCTGATCAACAGTTTGAAAGTGAACAGTTTGTAGTATGGGCAATTATTGCAGTCCTTTCTGCAGTTATGACATAGTCAGTACATGGCATGCATGTACTGATATATCTGTGCATTGCAGTAATCATACCGTTTACCCAATTACATCACATAATTTCCAATATTTGTTTTCATCCACCACCAACAAATGGATGGAAAACACTAAATCAATAGAAAATATATCTGAAAAAGAAACAATACTGTTGAGTTGGATAAAAGTAGGTCTACATTTCAAAAATTATTTTAAAATTTAGCTTGGTTGAGGTGAGTCATCTAGGCTCACTTGTATGTGTCATTATGTATGTGTCAGTATGTGGGTTAAATTGTTTATTATTCATACTGTCCTACTGATAATACAATTGATTCTTCGTAAATGGAATAAACATTGACATCCATCTTACGCTGTAATTTCACTAAGTAAAATATGACAGCATTATTATCATGGTCTTCAGTTTACCATTCAGGGGATATTGTGTTCAGGTCTAGTTTTTCTCTGGTGAATGATTCATCATATAATGGTCTTGTACAGTACAGTGAACCATATTCCTCAGTATATACCCAGCATGTATTGCTTGTGTGTGGAGAGGTAGCACCAGAATATCAATTGTTTGGTTTCTACAAGCATCATGAGTCTTCTCTGCTGATAAGTATGAGATGCTCAAAGAAATGTTGCTGAGAATGGACCATACATCATGCACATATGTGACATGGGGTCTGGGGCCCGCTTAGTTCCATTCAAATACTCTGTAGCTTACTTTTTGCTGACATTGTTTTTGTTTGTTTGGCAGTCTCTTTGAGATATTTGAAATGTCACAATATTTTCCACTGATCACAAAAGTAATTTGGGTAAATTGTACACACAGTAGTCTCCTTTGACAACAAAATAGAGCGTGTGACTTGATTCACTCTCAATGTTGACAAGGCCAGCAACGTTGTTTTGCTTCATCATGTACTGTGTATCATCCAATGAGTATGTCCTACATCATCTGCAGGATGGATCTTTTACAAGTCCAATGTTTCACCAAACTGTTTCACTAAGAATAATTTCACAGTAATTTCTCCCAAACACGATATTCCTTCAACACTGCTTCACATTTAGCACCCAATCATAAAATAGAAGAGAAATTGTACACTTTACTCTAAACAAATTGTTTTGTACATTTCCTAAATTACTGTCTACAGCAAAGCACCCTTTATGCGGGATTTTCCTAGTTTCTGGAACTTTGAACACTGGTTTTTTACTAGTAGAAAAAGAGTGCTAAGACTTACCGTACTCATTTGTGTAGTCTGTAGTCTGTAGTTCTGTTCCTGTGATCCATTAGATCGTTGTTTTGCTGATAGCGAACCGATGCCTTTAGGCCAACACCCAATTCCTATTTAAGAGATGAGAATTACATATATATTCATGTTACTAACCTCACATTTACCATTTGACTGATTCAGTTGTTTAACCCTAACCATCCTGCATACCACAGGTAACTACACATGATTATTCCTGTGGCAAGTGTGGTATCCTGAATACCACAATATACTGCAGTGCACATGGCATTAAAATCATAAAATTATTATTCAAAGAGTTTTTTTTCCAATTCCAGCTCTGTCCTATCTGGTAGTTATAGTACTGTCTCAATTTTTATGTGTATTTATTCAATGGACCTTGTGTATTTATCATAAATTATGACCCAGTAAAGGGGTGGGAGTTAAACCTTTATAAACATATATACAGCCTATTCAGAAAAATACAACTTTATTTCCAAGACTTTTAACACGTTTAAAGGTAGTATCATATTTTGGTTTTTATCAAAGAAATACAGATTCATGGGCAAAAATACCAAGACAGATACAGTATTCAGTAACAGTCATCTGTGAAAATTTCAGTCCCATACTTTGCCAATTTTTTAAGAAAACAGTGGAAAACAGCCACAGTATTTCTTATTAAGTCTTTTCTCTTTTATTTTTGATCTTTTAAAAGATCAAAAAGATTTCCGGTCGTTGTTTTACTCTTTTCTGGATAAATTCACCTTTTTAGGCGGAACAATTTTAAAGGTATGTTTCTACAACCACCATCTTCATACCCTCCTGTAACTAGTAAATCTGTGAACATTTCTGTTTTGGCTTCTTACCAAAGTATGATACTACCTTTAATATGTATGCATCATTTTACAATATTGAAAAGAAAGTCTCATTTATAATTGTGAGGATATTCTACTATGGATAGACGCCTGTCCACAAACGTCTAGCCAATGATGGTGGACTCGTCTACGGAAGAAATATCAAGGAAGAATTTTGTCAGAAACGTTTTGAATGTGGTTTTCCCCTGCAAATATATCCATGCAGTAGTGACATGCAACTATGAAACATCCATGGGCTCGGTTCTTAGAAATTGTGCTGTAATGACTAAAACTGCACAACAAACATGACAAAGGCCTCTTGTCTTTAGTGTACTGGTGAGTGGCAACGCTACTGTGCTTCTTTAATTTGTGTAGGCCTAATATGTTTTTACTTTTTACACTCGAAATTAATAACATGAACATTGTTTGTCGTATAGCAAATACAATGAATGTAGTATACGTACATGTATACATACATGTATTATGTACATTGGCCTACATCATGCATGTACTGTACATTTTAGTGTGTGCATACATGAAACATCGTGCAATTACGGCCTGCATGAATTTGCCCTATAAATGTTGCCACTGCAGAACAACATTCTGACAACTTGTTGCATGTCACTTTTCTTGCAAGGGAAAGGCACATGATGTAGCAATGTTTCTGGCAAAATTCCTCATCGCTCGATAAGACTTTGTCCATAGCGAGTCCACCATCTTGTGCTATGCAATCAGGGATACGTACAAGGCATATATAGTATTTTTACCAAGAGAGCTAGGGCACTTCAGCAAAGCATTGAATGGATACATCTTGGTCGATCTGCATGTAATTCATTAGTCTAGATTGCTAGACGTTGTTATCGTTATGCGCGATAACCCGCCACCACGAGAGGGCGTATCATGACAATTCGCTAGCGACGCACGAGTGCATGACTATATACTAACTTGACTTCAGAAACAACGTCTAAACGATTTCTGAAAATTTCCCCCAGAAAATGGGGGGAAATATAGCGTGCACGATATTGTTGAATAATTTGCGCTTCACACATGTGCACACATGCCACGGAATTTCAAAATAGCCAGGTAGGCCTACGCGGCGTCCCTCTGTTACTAGGCAAGGGTAACACACTACACGACTGACTTCTTCCGGTCATTTCTCTTTCTGTTTGACATTCGGGAATCTATGATTACAGGGGCTATATATAGGTGTTGCTAGGAAAATAATGCTCTTTACAAATCCAGTTGGCAGGTTAACGTAACTAATACCCAATTTGCTGTGAATTGATAGACAGTACAGCCTCATACAAAGTCCCCCCAAGCTGACTTTTCGGCCATTTTCCAGCAGGTTACAGTCATTTTTAAGTTGTCGCTGTATAGCACAACACGTGTAAACAGAGTAGTGCTACACCTGTCTCAGCGGACGGGACCATTATTATTTAGCGCGCGTTGAGCCAACGGGCACGCCGTAGTTCGCTTCGATACACAGCATGCGTACACCGCCGGTCGACCTGTAGGCCTATCAAGTCGAATTGTCCCACCAGTCGACTTGTTATTCAAATAGATTTCACGCATAAGCAAGACTTCCGGTTAGCGAAGAATTAATTCTAGGGTAACCGTGATTATTTTCTGCTAACGGGATGTCGTATGCATTCTGCAGAAATTCCTTGCTTACTATTACCAAAAAGAAAACTCTCCCGTGAAATATGCTAACCGTAACCAAAACAAGTCTGCTACCGTAAGCGAAGAATTTTTGCTAACGGCAACGGATTCCATGAACAAAATTGGGCCCAGTACACACATGTACTTCAACATTGTGTAATGTCCCTACCCTCCTCCATGTACTTATTATGTACGTGTACATTCTGTACAATCGAATATTCTGTACAATCATGTATACGTACACGATGTACAGTACATATACAGTAGGGCCTACATACGTATGTAAGGCAGCAAGGGGAGTCAGGGGATAAGATACATATGAATATGCATTGTTTGGCGCTATTATTCAGGCGAGTGTCATAAGTTAGGCAAAGTAGGTGCGCGCGCATTACTGTAAAAATTCAGAAATCGTCTAGACGTTGTTTCTGAAGTCAAGTTAGCGGTCGTGCACTCGTGCGTCGCTAGCGGATTGTCATGATACGCCCTCTCGTGGAGTGGCGGCTTATCGCGCATTATAATGATAATAACGTCTGGCAATCTAAACTAGTAATTCATGTGACAAAGTGCACAGATAAACTGACCAAGAGTAAGCAGGTGGTGGCGCCCTTTCCACCCTTGTGCATCCCACAACACCCAGCAGTCACTATTTGCAATATGGTCTAATTGGTCATTCTGTCAGATACGTTGCTGTTTTTGTTGTTTTTATGTACGTGGCATCTCTGATTGGCTAGACGTTTTTCTGGAAGAGCATCTACCGCGGTAATCTATTTTAGGAAAATCTTCGAAATTTTGACACTAAATATCTTGTAAATATTGTTTAATAATGCATTTTAAAAAATTAATATACGTGTAGGCTCCTATAAACTTACACACGAATGTGAAATGTAATGCATTTATCAGGGCTCTCCCTTAACTTTTTTTTTCAGTCGCCAGCCGGACTACCCAGCCAGAGTTTTGGGTAGGCCGCCAGCTTTTCAACTCGCCCGCATATGTTTTATGCTATTTTTTCAATCAAACTTAAAACTGATAACAAGACATCGTTATTTGCCATTTCGGCAAACAAGTGTTGCCGGTAACTACTTTATACTCCAGAGCTCATATCTAGTAAGTTCAACCAAATGTCAGTATTCGTTTGAAAAAATTGTACGCTAATTGCAAATAATATTACAATCGCAACTAAAGTTGGAAGGCAACACTTTTATATGAACAAAAGTGCACATCAGCTTCAGTTTTGTGCTAGCAATTAAATGTTTTCTTGCACTTGAAAAAATTATTCAAAACCATTATGGCCTGATGTTTATTTTGGTTTAATTAATACAAATCAGTTTATTCGAAATATAATAAGATTACTTGTAAAACAAAATATCAACTAAATAAAACGAGTATGACGGCCATAATAAATTAAGATCCCATCCATCCCGGAAGTATGTTGCGTAATGGCTGTTGATTGAGTGCCGGGTCGCCGCGCCAGGCGTGCTTAAAAATTACAGCTCATTGAATTGACCAGACCCTCCCAAAACAACCCGACTTTAAGCTGATTTCCGCTAATTTTTAAGGATGCCAAGTTTTATTTTGCGCTATTTCTACCGACATGACAGACCAAGCAAAACTTCTTTTGAACATCGACAATGAACACCGACATCAAACACGATGTATGCAATTACAAATATTCTGACCATACCGTAAATCGCATTTTCGTGATCAGCTAAATCTTACTTGAATTTCAGTAATTTTGTCCAAGAAGAAACACACTTTTCACGTACATGTGCTTGATCTAAAAACAAACGTCGTGAGAAAAATTCCCAGGCGGCAACGATTGCATCGAGAAGACGTAAACACGATGCATCATGCAGTCAGCATGGTCATAATCTCGAGTGTTCTACGACTGGTATCCAACCCACACGGCCACACGTAAAAGTTACGATATCAAAACAACGTGCACCAGTTTCAACCACGTGTGGGCAGGAAGACTACTAGTTGCGATGATCGTAACCCTAGGTCTGACCAGGGACTGGGACCTTAGGGTTACGATCATCGCAACTAGAAGACTACATGCACACCGTACGTACTGTGCAGGCTTGGTCGGCTGAAGATCTGCCGTACGCGGTAGGATTTTGGTCGGTACGGGAACATGTACATAATATCGCGGCCGGGCAGCGTATGGTTTTTTCGACCGCATATTTTTTAGTCAATGTTTAAAAAAATACGGTGCCGGGCATTGGAATATTTTTGTTCTACACTTTATTTCAACAAAATTTGAGTCGCCCGCCGGACAAGCAATTAAGGGCCCCATGTCAGACCTAGGGTTACGATCATCGCAACAACTGCCGCCATTACCAATATACACGTACATGATGTACAGTACAGTACACGTGTTGAGCGCAATTGTGACGCCTGCGCAAGTTTTAAACTGGGCCGTGCGCAATTTTGAATTTAACATTCATTTGGGATTTTTTCAACTTCGGCATGTAGCTACCTTCACTTCAGTTAGGCCTAGGTTAAAAACATTGGACACAGCCTCACAGGTTTTCTTTAAAAACAAGTCACTTCGGACAAAGGGTTAAAGATTGCGCATGTTGAAAGATTGCACTCAACAAATGTAAACAACATTTAAAAACTCACCATGCTCACCTCATCCTGTCATGTCCATCTTGGTGTGCTCGCATTACACCTTCCCTTCAGCCAAATTCTTGTCTGAATTATCCTAAAAGCTCTAATTCTCCAACAATCCTCTATCAGACTTGCAAAGGGAGTCGAAAAGTCAGACGAAATTTGGTTCCCACCAAAAGGAAGACGCAACTTTCATTAGAAATTAGTTCAGTGTGAAACTTTCAAACAATCAAAGTTCTTGGCAAAGCGGCATGCAGGTACTGAACACTTCTGCAGTCACGGTTCGAAATTCCAGAAGACTCACGAACATAATTTAATGCAGAAAAATGCACGAAAGCACGAAATAATGAGGTATTTTGGGGTAAAAATATGAGAAATTTGCATCAAGAACTTGAAGAAGTTGCAATGTCTGAAAATGATAAACTTGTATTATTTGTCCGACTGAGGGCGCTATTGTCACTTTACGGTCCTCACCTCGTGAATGTTTGACCAATTAAAGGGCGTGTTTCAACATTGGTAACAATCCAAAACAGAAAATGTTTACAGATTAACGTATAACTTACAGGGTATAAAGATGGTGCTGGTAGAAACATGCTGTGAACACGTTTCTGCCTGAAATGCTCTATTTATCTAGAAAAGAGTAAAACCAAACACCAAAATATGTCCAAAACATATTTTGATCATGGTAACAATGTTGTATTCCCTTTAAACAGTTAACGCCGTATTCCTACACAGTGGTACGTGTGCAGCTTGTTAATGTGTATCAGGTGGGTGTAAACTTAAAATCTGCCCACCTCTAAATTTGTCCGCCCAGATACGTGGGTAAATCGTTTTAACTTTTAACGTTAGGTTAACCTTTACATCGGAATTACCCACCACATAGTCTAGTTTCGTCCAAAACATGAAATATTATACCATTGAAGACACAATTCAAAGCCCCGACGAAGACGCAGTAGGGTCATAAATTTGGCCTACACCAATTTGAGTATCAAGTGAGCACCATATAGAGCCTGTATTACAAATCCTTACGCGCTTTAGCAATGAGCCCATGGCCCTTTTCCAAACCTCGGCTCCAGCTCAGGCTCCGGCTCCGGCTCCATTTCGTGAATTCATTATAAAATAACGGGTATCGAAATAGAGGCTTTTGGCTACGGTTTGGAAGTAAATAGTCTATTTTGAACAAGAAAAAAGAGATTCAGCTTCAATGAAAAGCTACAACCTATATTTTCAGCATATGGACGACAGCGCCGGAGCCGGAGCCTGAGCCGGAGCCGAGGTTTGGAAAAGGGCCCATATGTACGTACATTACACGAAGTCTGGGAACTACGACGCATGTCACAGGCTAGGCTTTGCTAAACATCGATGACTGTTTCATGCCACCGTTAACTCAAACGCCATGTTGTTCCACGTGTTTGCCTATAAGTGTAACATAAAACAGTCTTTGATATAAATTGGCAAAGTCTGTGACATTGTGTCAAGTTCCCAGTCTCCGTGTAATAACATTGTACGTGAACTCATTGCTAAAGCGCATGGGAATCTTTGCAGTGTACAAACGTATTGAGATTGAGTCTTCAACAACTTGATGCATGTTCGATGTTGACAGGCGACAAATTTGTCGAAATTGCAGTCCAGAAAATAATCGTAAGTACCACTAAAGTACCACGTGTTCGTCTTTGACATGTGTAGAAGCCGGCAGGTGCTTTCATGGAATCATTTGACTTGATTTCAGGCATTTTGAGGCGATCTGTTTACAATTTTGACATCATATTCATAAGTTAAAGGCAGTTTTTTTTTTTTTCCGGCGACGGCAAAAGTTCCGAAACGCTATTTTGCCGGTAAGTGTTTTCTGATTGGCTGGTAATGACGTCATCTCCTACCGGCGCGCGCACCTCAGCTCAGATAATCATGGCGTCGACGACGAGCGTGTTACATGTCGGCGACAAATTATCTAGTTTCAAAGAGGTTGAACATGCTATTTCCAACTTCGAGAGGCAGCAAAAAATAAGCTACTGGAAACGGAGACACCCATACGCTGGCTGCAGCTGCCAAACGAATTAACGTCAAGGGCAACGAAGCGCTTATTTATTTTGAGTTGAAATATGCTTGCGTTAAAGGCAGCAAAAAGTACCGCTCCAGGCGAACGGGCCAGAGACCAAATCAGTGGTGAGTTCGATACAGCTCCCGCACGCGTTGCCGGCAACAAATACGTCACGGGTAGTGACCAATCAGAAAACACTTACCGGCAAAATAGCTTTTCGGAACTTTTGCCGTCGCCGGCAAAATATCCACTGCCTAAGTTAAACTTTATAGTTTATATTATCATGTATGTCAACATTGTAAACAATGAGAAATAGGGCTACAGCTATTACTGCATTATGGGATCGATGAAGTAAAAAATCGTTAAAATGTAGGAGTTCTGACAGCCCAGTAAGTGAGACAAATTTCAAAACAGCTCTGTTTTTTTATGTTAATTTCTTTAGGTTGTCAACGAGAAAGAAATATATAAAAAGTCGCACTACTGGGGTATTGTACATGTGTACATGTACATAAAAGCACATGCACATGTGTATGCACATGTCTGATTTCATTGGGACATTGGGAGTACACCGCGAATCCCGACGGCCGGTTTTTACAACATTTAATGGAAAGAAAGTATATTTGAGTGAGGTTTAAAGAGGAAACAAAGAAGGCTGTTTTGGTTTATGGTCACTCTATAAAACTTCAGTTTTTAATTTTTGCCTTGGTGCCCTACAGCTAAAGAGTATTTGGCCTCCGTGCCCTTCCAAATGGCCTTGGTGCCCCCAAAATTTGAAAATTACCAAGGCCATTTGGCCTTGCCCTCACCAAACCTTATTTCCAGCCCTGTACATGAGCAGGACATAAGACCACACTTTGTTTGTCCGGTTCACAGACGGTGGTCGGTGGGTCAGAATCAATTGGATATGGCTGGAAATTACTCGCCGTGTTCGGAAGCATCCACAGCCAGTTCCCATAGAATCATGTGTAATATTAAGCCACAGCGAACTAATTCAGACACGAATGACGTCATTTGATAAAAGTGCCCAGATTAAGTACATGGAGGCCGAGACCATTCCTAATCACCATACATTTCTAATTCTACCTTAAATCAACCCCACCCACCAAAACACTTTAAAATTACACGGTAGCAGAATTCCTGCCGGTCAAGTAAGTTTGGAAATCGTTTTGTCAAAAATAAAAAACTTCTTTATTTTGCAGACACTCAGGTCTACAGCAATTTGCGTGGTGACCAGAAGCTGGAGATTTTTGTTTTTTGGCCTAAGCTGTGGTGGCTTGTTGAGAAAAGATTATTGCAAGCTCTGTTGAATTATAGTTCCTATAATTTCCCATCTGTTGATATTCTGTAAATATTATCATTTCATTTCTTACTTTTTGTCTTTCTTGTTTCCATGGCATCCACAGACTGAAGATGGATATAGATGATTCCGTTGATACTCCATCTCAAAGGTTTAGTCACCTTGAAGGTTCCTTTCTTTGGTCGCAAGACTCTATACAAGACAGATCTGTGGAGATACCAAGCCTCTTCAATACATAGCAATATATTTGATGTTGACACTAAGAGACTTGATTCATCTCCACCTGCTATTGAAGACTACTCAACAGCAGTGGTAACTTGAATCTATTCTCTTAGGAAAGAAACTTTAATACGGGCCAGGGCTCGACCACTGAAAAGCCTGGCCAAGCCCTGGCCTTCAGGCCTGAAATCCTTCTCTTGTCAGCCCTGAACTTCACTACAAAGCCTGGCTTCTGAATTTTGTCCATGATCAATATGGACTCAGTCTTTTAGTTCATTAATAGTGCAAACTATGATGCAGGACAAAGCAGGGCTTGAAGTTGATAGTTCAAGTCTATGGATTATAGAAGCCCAACAACCCAGGCAAAGCGCAGGCCTGGCCTGGCTTTTTAGCATTACCAACCAGCATTAAAGTTTCTCTCCTTAAATACCTTGAAACTTAAAGCATTACCAATATTTTGTTGCATCACTGCAACAAGGTCCTATGTGAAAGGGCCATTAGCTACCGCTACATTATTTTGAATATATTTACATATTATTAACTGTAACTTGTAGGGCATCTTCACCCATTGCATGGAACTTGACAGACAACATATTTCCATGATGGAAATCTAAACCAAATTGTAATGTGAACATGCACCTTTAAGCACTGATACAAAGATTTGTTTGACAAGGCTGATAACATTTGATTCTTCAATACCTTCTTTCAATCATGTAAAGGATGGAGTAACTAGAAGGAGTGCAGCAGGTGGCAACAGGTGTGATGTAGAGCAGATACCTGGACTAGATTATACACAGCCAGCCTTCCAGCTAGAGATAGCTGCAGCTGATGATAGGAGCTTAGTCACCTTCTAATACCAGGTTGGTACTGTTCCTGGAGGGAGTAACATCATCTTCAAGACCGAGTTTGCTGGACCATCAGCCATCATTTCACAGGTGCTACTTTACTTTGTTCCTAGAGATGACCTAAGCAAACTGGATAATACACTGACTTCTAATCAATACATGTAATAAACTGCTGTAAACTGCTCATCAGCCAAAATAATAACCTGAAATGTATCAAATGCTTGGGAGTTAAAAGGGGCATACCTTTTAATCCAAGCAGGATCTTTTTTGAAAATCCTGCTAGGATCAAAACGTCAGATAGATAATACTAACTGTCTATTACCACCAAGGTTGACCAAATGTGAAGGGTAATATTCTCAAAGAGTCATATCTTAGGACTCAATATTACGATCGTGTACTTGAGGAATTGCTGCTCGATATAGCAAATAATTCTTCATATTTCACCAGTTAGCAGATCATTCTGGCATTTTTATTCACCTGTCATGATCAATTAATTTCCTGAATTGCCTTAGGTTTCAAGAGACAGAGGAAGATAGCAAACCTTTGGAGAGCTCTGCACCAGCTCATGTCAGTGGTGATAATATTTCAGTTTCAGATTCATTTGCTTTTCATTTGACCTTTCTTCCTTCCAGTATGGTCTCTTGACACACTATGAGCGTCTTGGTATCGGTCATACAGTGGAGTTCAGTCATGACTCAGTCCATCTGGATCACAATAATCTCTACTACTTCAACATAGAACTGCTGAACTACGTAGCATATGAGAACATCATCTCATCAGTAGCAATCATAGCTGACTTGATTCCACCTGCACCAGGATTAATCATCAATGAAACCAGAGATGAAGTAGAACATGAAACATGTGTGGATTTCACTCCTGATGAATGGATAATCAGAGGTAATTCCATTCCATTTTAATTTCTGTTAAGATTGCCTTGGTGCACTGGTCATTGTCTTGGTGCCCCTGGTCATTGCCTTGGTGCCCCTGGTCATTGCCTGGTGCACTGGCCATTGCCTTGGTACACTGGTCATTGCCTTGGTGCCCCTGGTCATTGTCTTGGTGCACTGGTCATTGCCTTGGTGCTGCCTGGTCATTGCCTTGGTGCACTGGTCATTGTCTTGGTGCACTGGTCATTGCCTTGGTGCCCCTGATCATTGCCTTGGTGCTGCCTGGTTATTGTCTTGGTGTTCCTGGTCATTGCCTAGGTGCTTCCCGGTCATTGGCTTGGTGCCCCTGGCCATTGCCTTTGTGTTCCTGGTCATTGCCTAGGTGCAATGGTCATTGCCTTGGTGCTGCCTGGTCATTGCCTTGGTGCTCCTGGTCATTGCCTTGGTGCTCCTGGTCATTGCCTTGGTGCTCCTGGTCATTGCCTTGGTGCTCCTGGTCATTGCCTTGGTGCTCCTGGTCATTGCTTTGGTGCTCCTGGTCATTGCCTTGGTGCTCCTGGTCATTGCCTTGGTGCTCCTGGTCATTGCCTTGGTGCTCCTGGTCATTGCCTTGGTGCTCCTGGTCATTGCCTTGGTGCTCCTGGTCATTGCCTTGGTGCTCCTGGTCATTGCCTTAGTGCCCCTGGTCATTGCATTGGTGCTCCTGGTCATTGCCTTGGTGCTTCCCGGTCCTTGCCTTGGTGCTCCTGGTCATTGCCTAGGTGCACTGGCCATTGCCTTGGTGCCCCTGGTCATTGCCTTGGTGTTCCTGGTCATTGCCTTGGTGCTCCTGGTCATTGCCTTGGTGCACTGGTCATTGCCTTGGTGCACTGGTCATTGCCTTGGTGCACTGGTCATTGGCTTGGTGCCCCTGGTCATTGCCTTGGTGTTCCTGGTCATTGGCTTGGTGCCCCTGGCCATTGCCTTGGTGCCCCTGGTCATTGGCTTGGTGCCCCTGATCATTGCCTTGGTGCACTGATCATTGTCTTGGTGCCCCTGGTCATTGCCTTGGTGCACTGGTCATTGTCTTGGTGCTTCTGGTCATTGCATTGGTGCACTGGTCATTGCCTTTGTGCCCCTGGTCATTGTCTTGGTGCACTTGTTATTGCCTTTGTGCTGCCTGGTCATTGCCTTGGTGCACTGGTCATTGCCTTGGTGCACTTGTTATTGCCTTTGTGCTGCCTGGTCATTGCCTTGGTGCACTGGTCATTGTCTTGGTGCACTGGTCATTGCCTTGGTGCCCCTGGTCATTGTCTTGGTGCCCCTGGTCATTGCCTTGGTGCCCCTGGTCATTGTCTTGGTGCTCCTGGTCATTGTGTTGGTGCTTCTGGTCGTTGCCTTGGTGCTTCTGGTCATTGTCTTGGTGCCCCTGGTCATTGCCTTGGTGCACTGGTCATTGCCTTTTTGCACTGGTCATTGCCTTGGTGCAATAGTTATTATTATTTTGGCTTACTGGATGCTGATAGAGTTCATGAGGAATTTACTGTGTTTTAACCAAACTAACCTGCTTACCTGATTGTTATTGATTTCTAGGATTGCACTGAGGTGGATCACTAGTGCTATGCTTACTGGATGCTGATAGAGTTCATGAGGAATTTACTGTGTTTTAACCAAACTAACCTGCTTACCTGATTGTTATTGATTTCTAGGATTGCAGTGAGATGGATCACTAGTGCTATGCTTACTGGATGTTGATAGAGTTCATGAGGGAAATACTGTGTCTTGACCAAACTAACCTGCTTACCTGATTGTTATTGATTTCTAGGATTGCAGTGAGGTGGATCACTAGTGCTAGGCTTACTGGATGCTGATAGAGTTCATGAGGAATTTACTGTGTCTTGACCAAACTAACCTGCTTACCTGATTGTTATTGATTTCTAGGATTGCAGTGAGGTGGATCACTAGTGCTAGGCTTACTGGATGCTGATAGAGTTCATGAGGAATTTACTGTGTCTTGACCAAACTAACCTGCTTACCTGATTGTTATTGATTTCTAGGATTGCAGTGAGGTGGATCACTTGTGCTAGGCTTACTGGATGCTGATAGAGTTCATGAGGAATTTACTGTGTCTTGACCAAACTAACCTGCTTACCTGATTGTTATTGATTTCTAGGATTGCAGTGAGATGGATCACTTGTGCTAGGCTTACTGGATGCTGATAGAGTTCATGAGGAATTTACTGTGTCTTGACCAAACTAACCTGCTTACCTGATTGTTATTAATTTCTAGGATTGCAGTGAGGTGGATCACTAGTGCTAGGCTTACTGGATGCTGATAGAGTTCATGAGGAATTTACTGTGTCTTGACCAAACTAACCTGCTTACACGATCGTTATTAATTTCTAGGATTGCAGTGAGGTGGATCACTAGTGCTAGGCTTACTGGATGCTGATAGAGTTCATGAGGAATTTACATCCAATGCTGCTCCTGAGTACATGCCATATCACCTATCCCTTATACACCATCCAGTACACATCCAGACTGCCAGGTTTGTAGTCAGAGTTTTTCTCTTTGTGTTTGCTGTTATACAGAAATACACTCTCAAATGACTGAGAAATTGTCACTTGTAACTGTCCATTATCACTTTGATATTTGAATGTAGGAACAGTCTTGTAAAACTTCAAATACTTGATTTTGTTTCCTTACTCGCACGAATGGACAAACAAGCAGATTGATTATCAAACAAATCAGATTGTTACTTGCATCATCCTAAATAGATTTGACCGTTTTGAAAAGATCAGTACATCAGTGCAAAATTAGTAATACATTCTTGCAAATTGATTGAGTCTAATTACTAAGTGAGCCTAATTACTCAGTACATGTATGTCACTTAGACCCAACCTGCACTCAACTGTAATGTTCTTTATTCCTGTAGGATACAGTTTGTGTATGAGCCACAGTTCTACATCTTGGACAGACTGAGCTACAGGACCCAATGTTGATTAATATTAGTCTCAACACACGAGGCAACTGGACAGAGACCAAACCCAGACTTATCTACTGGAATAACAGTAAGAATTCTTCATTTATATTAGTGGTTTGATGCAAGCAGGATCTTTTTCAAAGGCTACAAGGTTTTATAGACTTTGAGAAAGATTCTGCTAGTCAAGTTATAATTCTGCACCTGTTACCTACATATGAAACTTGAACACTGACACAGGTGTCAAGGACTGTAGCAATCACAGACATATAAGCTAGAGGGAGACAGACACTCACTTGACTTAGCAAATAATTCTTCATATTTTACCAGTTAGCAGATCATTCTGGCATTTTTATTCACCTGTCATGATCAATTAATTTCCTGAATTGCCTTAGGTTTCAAGAGACAGAGGAAGATAGCAAACCTTTGGAGAGCTCTGCACCAGCTCATGTCAGTGGTGATAATATTTCAGTTTCAGATTCATTTGCTTTTCATTTGACCTTTCTTCCTTCCAGTATGGTCTCTTGACACACTATGAGCGTCTTGGTATTGGTCATACAGTGGAGTTCAGTCATGACTCAGTCCATCTGGATCACAATAATATCTACTACTTCAACATAGAACTGCTGAACTACGTAGCATATGAGAACATCATCTCATCAGTAGCAATCATAGCTGACTTGATTCCACCTGCACCAGGATTAATCATCAATGAAACCAGAGATGAAGTAGAACATGAAACATGTGTGGATTTTACTCCTGATGAATGGATAATCAGAGGTAATTCCATTCCATTTTAATTTCTGTTAAGATTGCCTTGGTGCACTGGTCATTGTCTTGGTGCCCCTGGTCACTGCCTTGGTGCCCCTGGTCATTGCTTGGTGCACTGGTCATTGCCTTGGTGCACTGGTCATTGCCTTGGTGCCCCTGGTCATTGTCTTGGTGCACTGGTCATTGCCTTGGTGCTGCCTGGTCATTGCCTTGGTGCCCCTGGTCATTGCCTTGGTGTTGCCTGGTCATTGTCTTGGTGCCCCTGGTCATTGCTTGGTGCACTGGTCATTGCCTTGGTGCACTGGTCATTGCCTTGGTGCCCCTGGTCATTGTCTTGGTGCACTGGTCATTGCCTTGGTGCTGCCTGGTCATTGCCTTGGTGCCCCTGGTCATTGCCTTGGTGTTGCCTGGTCATTGTCTTGGTGCCCCTGGTCATTGCTTGGTGCACTGGTCATTGCCTTGGTGCACTGGTCATTGCCTTGGTGCCCCTGGTCATTGTCTTGGTGCACTGGTCATTGCCTTGGTGCTGCCTGGTCATTGCCTTGGTGCCCCTGGTCATTGCCTTGGTGTTGCCTGGTCATTGTCTTGGTGTTCCTGGTCATTGGCTTGGTGCCCCTGGCCATTGCCTTGGTGCCCCTGGTCATTGCCTTGGTGCACTGGTCATTGGCTTGGTGCCCCTGGTCATTTCCTTGGTGCACTGGTCATTGTCTTGGTGCCCCTGGTCATTGCCTTGGTGCACTGGTCATTGTCTTGGTGCTTCTGGTCATTGCCTTGGTGCACTGGTCATTGGCTTGGTGCCCCTGGTCAATGTCTTGGTGCACTTGTTATTGCCTGGTCATTGCCCTGGTGCCCCTGGTTATTGCCTTGGTGCCCCTGGTCATTGCCTTGGTGCCCCTGGTCAATGTCTTGGTGCACTTGTTATTGCCTGGTCATTGCCTTGGTGCCCCTGGTCATTGTCTTGGTGCTCCTGGTCATTGTCTTGGTGCTTCTGGTCATTGCCTTGGTGCACTGGTCATTGCCTTTTTGCACTGGTCATTGCCTTGGTGCAATAGTTATTATTATTTAGGCTTACTGGATGCTGATAGAGTTCATGAGGAATTTACTGTGTCTTAACCAAACTAACCTGCTTACCTGATTGTTATTGATTTCTAGGATTGCAGTGAGGTGGATCACTAGTGCTAGGCTTACTGGATGCTGATAGAGTTCATGAGGAATTTACTGTGTCTTGACCAAACTAACCTGCTTACCTGATTGTTATTGATTTCTAGGATTGCAGTGAGGTGGATCACTAGTGCTAGGCTTACTGGATGCTGATAGAGTTCATGAGGAATTTACTGTGTCTTAACCAAACTAACCTGCTTACCTGATTGTTATTGATTTCTAGGATTGCAGTGAGGTGGATCACTAGTGCTAGGCTTACTGGATGCTGATAGAGTTCATGAGGAATTTACTGTGTCTTGACCAAACTAACCTGCTTACCTGATTGTTATTGATTTCTAGGATTGCAGTGAGGTGGATCACTAGTGCTAGGCTTACTGGATGCTGATAGAGTTCATGAGGAATTTACTGTGTCTTGACCAAACTAACCTGCTTACCTGATTGTTATTGATTTCTAGGATTGCAGTGAGGTGGGTCACTAGTGCTAGGCTTACTGGATGCTGATAGAGTTCCTGAGGAATTTACTGTGTCTTGACCAAACTAACCTGCTAACCTGATTGTTATTGATTTCTAGGATTGCAGTGAGGTGGATCACTAGTGCTAGGCTTACTGGATGTTGATAGAGTTCATGAGGAATTTACTGTGTCTTGACCAAACTAACCTGCTAACCTGATTGTTATTGATTTCTAGGATTGCAGTGAGGTGGATCACTAGTGCTAGGCTTACTGGATGCTGATAGAGTTCATGAGGAATTTACTGTGTCTTAACCAAACTAACCTGCTTACCTGATTGTTATTGATTTCTAGGATTGCAGTGAGGTGGATCACTAGTGCTAGGCTTACTGGATGCTGATAGAGTTCATGAGGAATTTACTGTGTCTTGACCAAACTAACCTGCTTACCTGATTGTTATTGATTTCTAGGATTGCAGTGAGGTGGATCACTAGTGCTAGGCTTACTGGATGCTGATAGAGTTAATGAGGAATTTACTGTGTCTTGACCAAACTAACCTGCTTACCTGATTGTTATTGATTTCTAGGATTGCAGTGAGGTTGATCACTAGTGCTAGGCTTACTGGATGCTGATAGAGTTCATGAGGAATTTACTGTGTCTTGACCAAACTAACCTGCTTACCTGATTGTTATTGATTTCTAGGATTGCAGTGAGGTGGATCACTAGTGCTAGGCTTACTGGATGTTGAAAGAGTTCATGAGGAATTTACTGTGTCTTAACCAAACTAACCTGCTTACCTGATTGTTATTGATTTCTAGGATTGCAGTGAGGTGGATCACTAGTGCTAGGCTTACTGGATGCTGATAGAGTTCATGAGGAATTTACTGTGTCTTGACCAAACTAACCTGCTTACCTGATTGTTATTGATTTCTAGGATTGCAGTGAGGTGGGTCACTAGTGCTAGGCTTACTGGATGCTGATAGAGTTCCTGAGGAATTTACTGTGTCTTGACCAAACTAACCTGCTAACCTGATTGTTATTGATTTCTAGGATTGCAGTGAGGTGGATCACTAGTGCTAGGCTTACTGGATGTTGATAGAGTTCATGAGGAATTTACTGTGTCGTGACCAAACTAACCTGCTAACCTGATTGTTATTGATTTCTAGGATTGCAGTGAGGTGGATCACTAGTGCTAGGCTTACTGGATGCTGATAGAGTTCATGAGGAATTTACTGTGTCTTAACCAAACTAACCTGCTTACCTGATTGTTATTGATTTCTAGGATTGCAGTGAGGTGGATCACTAGTGCTAGGCTTACTGGATGCTGATAGAGTTCATGAGGAATTTACTGTGTCTTGACCAAACTAACCTGCTTACCTGATTGTTATTGATTTCTAGGATTGCAGTGAGGTGGATCACTAGTGCTAGGCTTACTGGATGCTGATAGAGTTAATGAGGAATTTACTGTGTCTTGACCAAACTAACCTGCTTACCTGATTGTTATTGATTTCTAGGATTGCAGTGAGGTTGATCACTAGTGCTAGGCTTACTGGATGCTGATAGAGTTCATGAGGAATTTACTGTGTCTTGACCAAACTAACCTGCTTACCTGATTGTTATTGATTTCTAGGATTGCAGTGAGGTTGATCACTAGTGCTAGGCTTACTGGATGCTGATAGAGTTCATGAGGAATTTACTGTGTCTTGACCAAACTAACCTGCTTACCTGATTGTTATTGATTTCTAGGATTGCAGTGAGGTTGATCACTAGTGCTAGGCTTTCTGGATGTTGATAGAGTTCATGAGGAAAATATTGTGTCTTGACCAAACTAACCTGCTTACCTGATTGTTATTGATTTCTAGGATTGCAGTGAGGTGGATCACTAGTGCTAGGCTTACTGGATGTTGATAGAGTTCATGAGGAATTTACTGTGTCTTAACCAAACTAACCTGCTAACCTGATTGTTATTGATTTCTAGGATTGCAGTGAGGTGGATCACTAGTGCTAGGCTTACTGGATGCTGATAGAGTTCATGAGGAATTTACTGTGTCTTGACCAAACTAACCTGCTTACCTGTTTGTTATTGATTTCTAGGATTGCAGTGAGGTGGGTCACTAGTGCTAGGCTTACTGGATGCTGATAGAGTTCATGAGGAATTTACTGTGTCTTGACCAAACTAACCTGCTTACCTGATTGTTATTGATTTCTAGGATTGCAGTGAGGTGGGTCACTAGTGCTAGGCTTACTGGATGCTGATAGAGTTCATGAGGAATTTACTGTGTCTTGACCAAAATAACCTGCTTACCTGATTGTTATTGATTTCTAGGATTGCAGTGAGGTGGATCACTAGTGCTAGGCTTACTGGATGCTGATAGAGTTCCTGAGGAATTTACTGTGTCTTGACCAAACTAACCTGCTTACCTGATTGTTATTGATTTCTAGGATTGCAGTGAGGTGGGTCACTAGTGCTAGGCTTACTGGATGCTGATAGAGTTCATGAGGAATTTACTGTGTCTTGACCAAAATAACCTGCTTACCTGATTGTTATTGATTTATAGGATTGCAGTGAGGTGGATCACTAGTGCTAGGCTTACTGGATGCTGATAGAGTTCCTGAGGAATTTACTGTGTCTTGACCAAACTAACCTGCTTACCTGATTGTTATTGATTTCTAGGATTGCAGTGAGGTGGGTCACTAGTGCTAGGCTTACTGGATGCTGATAGAGTTCATGAGGAATTTACTGTGTCTTGACCAAAATAACCTGCTTACCTGATTGTTATTGATTTCTAGGATTGCAGTGAGGTGGATCACTAGTGCTAGGCTTACTGGATGCTGATAGAGTTCATGAGGAATTTACTGTGTCTTGACCAAACTAACCTGCTAACCTGATTGTTATTGATTTCTAGGATTGCAGTGAGGTGGATCACTAGTGCTAGGCTTACTGGATGCTGATAGAGTTCCTGAGGAATTTACTGTGTCTTGACCAAACTAACCTGCTAACCTGATTGTTATTGATTTCTAGGATTGCAGTGAGGTGGATCACTAGTGCTAGGCTTACTGGATGCTGATAGAGTTCATGAGGAATTTACATCCAATGCTGCTCCTGAGTACATGCCATATCACCTATCCCTTATACACCATCCAGTACACATCCAGACTGCCAGGTTTGTAGTCAGAGTTTTTCTCTTTGTGTTTGCTGTTATACAGAAATACACTCTCAAATGGCTGAGAAATTGTCACTTGTAACTGTCCATTATCACTTTGCTATTTGAATGTAGAAACAGTCTTGTAAAACATCAAATTCTTGATTTTGTTTCCTTACTTGCGCGAATGGACAAACAATCAGATTGATTATCAAACAGATCAGATTGTTTCTTGCATCATCCTAAATAGAATTGACAGCATTGAAAAAATCAGTACATCAGTGCAAAATTAGTAATAAATTCTTGCAAATTGATTGAGTCTAATTACTAAGTGAGCCCAATTACTCAGTACATGTATGTCGCTTAGACCCAACCTGCACTCAACTGTATTGTTCTTTATTCCTGTAGGATACAGTTTGTGTATGAGCCACAGTTCTACATCTTGGACAGACTGAGCTAAAGGACACAATGTTGATTAATTTTAGTCTCAACATACCAGGCAACTGGACAGAGACCAAACCCAGACTTATCTACTGGAATAACAGTAAGAATTCTTCATTTATATTAGTGGTTTGATGCAAGCAGGATCTTTTTCAAAGGCTACAAGGTTTTATAGACTTTGATAAAGATCCTGCTAGTCAAGTTATAATTCTGCACCTGTTACCTACATATGGAACTTGAACACTGACACAGGTGTCAAGGACTGTAGCAATCACAGACATATAAACTAGAGGGAGACAGACACTCACTTGAATGTTCCTAGGGATGACCTAAGCAAACTGGATAATACACTGACTTCTAATCAAGACATGTAATAAACTGCTGTAAACTGCTCATCAGCCAAAATAATAACCTGAAATGTATAAATATCTTGGAGTTAGAAGGGCTGGACCTTTAAATCAAAACCGGATCTTTATTGAACATCATGCTAGGATCAAAACGTCAGATGGATAAAATGAAATGTCTATTACCCCCAAGGATGACCAAATGTGAAGGGTAATATCCGAGGACTCAATATTACAGTTGTGTACTTGAAGAATTGCTGCTTGATTTAGCAAATAATTCTTCATATTTCACCAGTTAGCAGATCATTCTGGCATTTTTATTCACCTGTCATGATCAATTAATTTCCTGAATTGCCTTAGGTTTCAAGAGACAGAGGAAGATAGAAAACCTTTGGAGAGCTCTGCACCAGCTCATGTCAGTGGTGATAATATTTCAGTTTCAGATTCATTTGCTTTTCATTTGACCTTTCTTCCTTCCAGTATGGTCTCTTGACACACTATGAGCGTCTTGGTATCGGTCATACAGTGGAGTTCAGTCATGACTCAGTCCATCTGGATTACAATAATCTCTACTACTTCAACATAGAACTGCTGAACTACGTAGCATATGAGAACATCATCTCATCAGTAGCAATCATAGCTGACTTGACTCCACCTGCACCAGGATTAATCATCAATGAAACCAGAGTTGAAGTAGAACATGAAACATGTGTGGATTTCACTCCTGATGAATGGATAATCAGAGGTAATTCCATTCCATTTTAATTTCTGTTAAGATTGCCTTGGTGCACTGGTCATTGTCTTGGTGCCCCTGGTCATTGCCTTGGTGCCCCTGGTCATTGTCTTGGTGCACTGGTCATTGCCTTGGTGCTTCCCGGTCATTGGCTTGGTGCCCCTGGCCATTGCCTTTGTGTTCCTGGTCATTGCCTTGGTGCAATGGTCATTGCCTTGGTGCTGCCTGGTCATTGCCTTGGTGCTCCTGGTCATTGCCTTGGTGCTCCTGGTCATTGCCTTGGTGCTCCTGGTCATTGCCTTGGTGCTCCTGGTCATTGCCTTGGTGCTCCTGGTCATTGCCTTGGTGCTCCTGGTCATTGCCTTGGTGCTCCTGGTCATTGCCTTGGTGCTCCTGGTCATTGCCTTGGTGCACCTGGTCATTGCCTTGGTGCTCCTGGTCATTGCCTTGGTGCCCCTGGTCATTGCATTGGTGCTCCTGGTCATTGCCTTGGTGCTTCCCGGTCCTTGCCTTGGTGCTTCCCGGTCCTTGCCTTGGTGCTCCTGGTCATTGCCTAGGTGCACTGGCCATTGCCTTGGTGCCCCTGGTCATTGCCTTGGTGTTCCTGGTCATTGCCTTGGTGCTCCTGGTCATTGCCTTGGTGCACTGGTTATTGCCTTGGTGCACTGGTCATTGGCTTGGTGCCCCTGATCAGTGCCTTGGTGCACTGATCATTGTCTTGGTGCCCCTGGTCATTGCCTTGGTGCACTGGTCATTGTCTTGGTGCTTCTGGTCATTGCCTTGGTGCACTGGTCATTGCCTTTGTGCCCCTGTTCATTGTCTTGGTGCACTTGTTATTGCCTTTGTGCTGCCTGGTCATTGCCTTGGTGCACTGGTCATTGTCTTGGTGCACTGGTCATTGCCTTGGTGCCCCTGGTCATTGTCTTGGTGCCCCTGGTCATTGCCTTGGTGCCCCTGGTCATTGTCTTGGTGCCCCTGGTCATTGTCTTGGTGCCCCTGGTCATTGCCTTGGTGCCCCTGGTCATTGTCTTGGTGCCCCTGGTCATTGCCTTGGTGCACTGGTCATTGCCTTGGTGCAATTATAGTTATTATTATTTTGGCTTACTGGATGCTTTTAGAGTTCATGAGGAATTTACTGTGTCTTGACCAAACTAACCTGCTTACACGATTGTTATTGATTCCTAGGATTGCAGTGAGGTGGATCACTAGTGCTAGGCTTACTGGATGCTGATAGAGTTCATGAGGAATTTAACTGTGTCTTGACCAAACTAACCTGCTTACCTGATTGTTATTAATTTCTAGGATTGCAGTGAGGTGGATCACTAGTGCTAGGCTTACTGGATGCTGATAGAGTTCATGAGGAATTTACTATGTCTTGACCAAACTAACCTGCTTACACGATTGTTATTGATTTCTAGGATTGCAGTGAGGTGGATCACTAGTGCTAGGCTTACTGGATGCTGATAGAGTTCATGAGGAATTTACTGTGTCTTGACCAAACTTACCTGCTTACCTGATTGTTATTAATTTCTAGGATTGCAGTGAGGTGGATCACTAGTGCTAGGCTTACTGGATGCTGATAGAGTTCATGAGGAATTTACTGTGTCTTGACCAAGCTAACCTGCTTACCTGATTGTTATTGATTTCTAGGATTGCAGTGAGGTGGATCACTAGTGCTAGGCTTACTGGATGCTGATAGAGTTCATGAGGAATTTACTGTGTCTTAACCAAACTAACCTGCTTACCTGATTGTTATTGATTTCTAGGATTGCAGTGAGGTGGATCACTAGTGCTAGGCTTACTGGATGCTGATAGAGTTCATGAGGAATTTACTCTGTCTTGACCAAACTTACCTGCTAACCTGATTGTTATTGATTTCTAGGATTGCAGTGAGGTGGATCACTAGTGCTAGGCTTACTGGATGCTGATAGAGTTCATGAGGAATTTACTGTGTCTTGACCAAACTAACCTGCTTACACGATTGGTATTGATTTCTAGGATTGCAGTGAGGTGGGTCACTAGTGCTAGGCTTACTGGATGCTGATAGAGTTCATGAGGAATTTACTGTGTCTTGACCAAACTAACCTGCTTACCTGATTGTTATTGATTTCTAGGATTGCAGTGAGGTGGATCACTAGTGCTAGGCTTACTGGATGCTGATAGAGTTCATGAGGAATTTACATCCAATGCTGCTCCTGAGTACATGCCATATATCACCTATCCCTTATACACCATCCAGTACACATCCAGACTGCCAGGTTTGTAGTCAGAGTTTTTCTCTTTGTGTTTGCTGTTATACAGAAATACACTCTCAAATGGCTGAGAAATTGTCACTTGTAACTGTCCATTATCACTTTGATATTTGAATGTAGAAACAGTCTTGTAAAACTTCATATTCTTGATTTTGTTCCCTTACTTGCATGAATGGACAAACAAGCAGATTGATTATCAAACAGATCATATCGTTACTTGCATCATCCTAAATAGATTTGACAGTTTTCAAAAGTTCAGTACAACAGTGTAAAATTAGTAATACATTCTTGCAAATTGATTGAGTCTTATTACTAAGTGAGCCTATAATTACTCAGTACATGTATGTCGCTTAGACCCAACCTGCACTCAACTGTAATGTTCTTTATTCCTGTAGGATACAGTTTGTGTATGAGCCACAGTTCTACATCGCTAGTCTTAGACAGACTGAGCTACAGGACCCAATGTTGATTAACATTAGTCTCAACACACCAGGCAACTGAGCAGAGGCCAAACCCAAACTTATCTACTGGAATAACAGTAAGAATTCATCTTTTATATTAGTGGTTTGATGCAAGCAGGATCTTTTTCAAAGGCTACAAGGTTTTATAGACTTTGAGAAAGATCCTGCTCGTCAAGTTACAATTCTGCACCTGTTACCTACATATGGAACTTGAACACTGACACAGATGTCAAGGACTGTAGCAATCACAGACATATAAACTAGAGGGAGACAGACACTCACTTGAGTGGTAACTCCTGACTAAACATAAGATCACTAGAGGGAGACAGACACTCACTTGAGTGGTAACTCCTGACTAAACATATGAATACTAGAGGGAGACAGACACTCACTTGAGTGGTAACTCCTGACTAATCATATGATCACTAGAGGGAGACAGACACTCACTTGAGTGGTAACTCCTGACTAAACATATGATCACTAGAGGGAGACAGACACTCACTTGAGTGGTAACTCCTGACTAAACATATGATCACTAGAGTTAGACAGACACTGACTTGAGTGGTAACTCCTGACTAAACATATGAACACTAGAGGGAGACAGACACTCACTTGAGTGGTAACTCCTCACTAAACATATGATCACTAGAGGGAGACAGACACTCACTTGAGTGGTAACTCCTGACTAAACATATGATCACTAGAGGGAGACAGACACTCACTTGAGTGGTAACTCCTGACTAAACATATGATCACTAGAGGGAGACAGACACTCACTTGAGTGGTAACTCCTGACTAAACATATGATCACTAGAGGGAGACAGACACTCACTTGAGTGGTAACTCCTGACTAAACATATGATCACTAGAGGGAGACAGACACTCACTTGAGTGGTAACTCCTGACTAAACATATGATCACTAGAGGGAGACAAAACTCCTGACTAAACATGATCACTAGAGGGAGACAGACACTCACTTGAGTGGTAACTCCTGACTAAACATATGATCACTAGAGGGAGACAAACACTATGGTTATCCAACAATGATAACTGATAATGTGGCCATCAAATGGAAGGGAAAATAAAGCTTTGCCCCAAATCTCTGGCTGCCGCTGCAAATAACACACAAGTCTATGGAAACAGCTGCAGTCACTGTGGTTGCCATAGGTCAGTAGGTGCGTGTGTAATTTGCAGCCGGAGCCTGAGATTTGGGACACTGTCTAAGACTTGACTTGAGTCCAATGCAAAGCTAATGATATCTTCATTGTGTCTGTTGGATCCTCTTTCCAATGATGTTACATGATTATGTGATCTTTCTACAGGATACCATGACTTGGGCTATGACTACCTTGACCTATGCACCAAATGCCAACTATTATGGATGGGACAGCTTCCTAGTCTTAGCTGAAGATCTGACAGGTGCAGTGTCTCAACTTCTAGAAATACAGATAGCTGTTCTCATCAATCCTTGTATCAACAATGGCATATGTGGAGGTTGGTTCAAATTCTCATATTCAGTAATTGCTTAGGGTGACTTGGACTGGAAACTATGACAGATTAATAGTGTACTCACATCTGAGCTATCCAGCCCTATGATGGGCCCCCTAAAGTCTTTGCTCAGGGTGCCAGTCAGAAGCCATATAACCCATTAACTGTCATACCAGTGCTCTACCATCTGAGCTATCCAGCCCTATGATGGGCCACTAAAGTCTTTGCTCAGGGTGCCAGTCAGAAGCCATATAACCCAACAACTGCCATACCAGTGCTCTACCATCTGAGCTATCCAGCCCTATGGGCCCCTAAAGTCTTTGCTCAGGGTGCCAGTCAGAAGCCATATAACCCAACAACTGCCATACCAGTGCTCTACCATCTGAGCTATCCAGCCCTATGATGGGCCACTAAAGTCTTTGATCAGGGTGCCAGTCAGAAGCAATATAACCCAACAACTGTCACACCAGTGCTCTACCATCTGAGCTATCTAGCCATATGATGGGCCCCTTTGCTCAGGGTGCCAGTCAGAAGCCATATAACCCATTAACTGTCACACCAGTGCTCTACCATCTGAGCTATCCAGCCCTATGATGCCCCCCCTAAAGTCTTTGCTCAGGGTGCCAGAGTGAAGCCATATAACCCATTAACTGCCATACCAGTGCTCTACCATCTGAGCTATCCAGCCCTATGATGGGCCCTAAAGTCTTTGATCAGGGTGCCAGTCAGAAGCCATATAACCCATTAACTGTCACACCAGTGCTGTACCATCTGAGCTATCCAGCCCTATGATGGCCAGTCAGAAGCCATAATTATGCTTACCATTGTTTCTATTGCATGCATGTTGAGTGTTGTTTTGCATGTCACTGACTCCCCTCAGTATAGCAGCATATTTGTGACTATTCTGAATAATTATTTTATCAAGCATTATTAAACTACAAAACTCAAAACTCTGCCAAGTTTCCAAACACTTGTTTGCTGACCTCAAAATTGAAATCAAACAGTAAATGTGAGATTAGTAACAGGAATGTGTAATTCTCTTCTCCTATAGGAACTTGATGTAAATGCTGATCCAATGGCATTGGTTCAATATCTGCAAGCAACAACAAGCTATTAGTGCACAGGCATAGTACTGCCGACTCACTGCAAAAGTGAGTAAGACTTTTTTTCTCAATAATAACAGTGTTTGCCAAATGCAGATTGATAGACAGCCCTGTCATGATAAAAGTTAACAGAGCCTTGTGTAGAGCAATCTCTCCCATAGATCACTGCAGAAGATCAGTAGTCTTTGCTTAATATACATTAGGCAGCAAAGCAGGATTGTTAACCATGTAATAATTGGCAGTGAACTGAGTCAACCATGGTATGTTGAGATGAATAAACCCAGCTTGTGTAACAATGTAAGAGCTTGCTCAATATCTTGATACATAGCAACAGTGTCCTTAGTCTGGGGAATTCAAATACAGTCTAGGCCTATGCAATCAGTGAAGTCAGTGTACCAGACATGATACAAATCATAACTCACAAGAGACCAGGGGCCTTCCTCAAAGCTCTGGTCCAGCTCCGGCTCAGGCCCTAGCTCCGGCTCCATTTCATGAATACGTTTTAAAATTACAGGTACAAATTAAAAGAGACTTTTGGCTGTGATTCGGAAGTAGATTCTCTGGTCGAACAAGAAAACAGAGCTGCTGCTCTAGATTTTCGGAGCCTGAGCCAGAACCTATCTTTGATAAAACGCCCCAGTTTCATGGAGATGCTTCAGCAGAATATATTGCTGTGTCAGTTTTCATGCTAAGCTATAAATCAGCGGAATTTATTATTTTATTATTTCAACTTTCTCTAACTGTGAGACAGAAGCAGATTGATTTTCTGGCATCTGGCTACCTGTATGCCTGCCTTTTATTATTTCAACTTTCTCTAACTGTGAGAGGGAAGCAGATTGATTTTCTGGCAACTGGCTACCTGTATGCCTGCCTTTTATTATTTCAACTTTCTCTAACTGTGAGACGGAAGCAGATTGATTTTTCTGGTAACTGGCTACCTGTATGCCTGCCTTTTATTATTTCAACTTTCTCTAACTGTAACAGGGAAGCAGATTGATTTTCTGGCATATGGCTACCTGTATGCCTGCCTTTTATTATTTCAACTTTCTCTAACTGTGAAACGGAAGCAGATTGATTTTCTGGCAACTGGCTACCTGTATGCCTGCCTTTTATTATTTCAACTTTCTCTAACTGTAACAGGGAAGCAGATTGATTTTCTGGCATATGGCTACCTGTATGCCTGCCTTTTATTATTTCAACTTTCTCTAACTGTGAGACGGAAGCAGATTGATTTTCTGGTAACTGGCTACCTGTATGCCTGCCTTTTATTATTTCAACTTTCTCTAACTGTGAGACGGAAGCAGATTGATTTTCTGGCAACTGGCTACCTGTATGCCTGCCTTTTATTATTTCAACTTTCTCTAACTGTGAGACGGAAGCAGATTGATTTTTCTGGCATCTGGCTACCTGTATGCCTGCCTTTTATTATTTCAACTTTCTCTAACTGTGAGACGGAAGCAGATTCATGGCATTTGTTCAATATCTGCAAGCAACAACAAGCTATTAGTGCACAGGCATAGTACTGCCGACTCGCTGCAAAAGTGAGTAAGACTTTTTTTCTCAATAATAACAGTGTTTGCCAAATGCAGATTGATAGACAGCCCTGTCATGATAAAAGTCAACAGAGCCTTGTGTAGAGCAATCTCTCCCATAGATCACTGCAGAAGATCAGTAGTCTTTGCTTAATATACATTAGGCAGCAAAGCAGGATTGTTAAAGGCATTGCATACGTTTGGTAATGACTCTGAAAATTTATGGCAATAAAAACTTACTTGGTGAGAAGTACAGCTGCTTTGGATAGTATAATGCATATTGTGAAACGTTCAATTCGAAGTACCGCGGTTATGGAAAAATATGTCACTTTTTATCTCCAAAAATTATGAATCTGAGAAGCGTTATGGCCGTAACGCTTCTCAGCTATTGACTTACTGTTATCTGGCGTGAAATAACCGCTCTAGTTTGTCGCCAAAATCTCACAAACGCTACCACCTTTTGAATTGAAACTTTCACAGGTTAGTTTTATGGTATATATATACAATTATATTGGTTTGAAACAAACAATAGGCTCAAATTACCAAACGTATGCAATGCCTTTAACCATGTAATAATTGGCAGTGAACTGAGTCAACCATGGTATGTTGAGATGAATAAACCCAGCTTGTGTAACAATGTAACAGCTTGCTCAATATCTGGATACATAGCAACAGTGTCCTTAGTCTGGGGAATTCAAATACAGTCTAGGCCTATGCAATCAGTGAAGTCAGTGTACCAGACATGATACAAATCATAACTCACAAGAGACCAGGGGCCTTCCTCAAAGCTCTGGTCCAGCTCCGGCTCAGGCCCTAGCTCCGGCTCCATTTCATGAATACGTTTTAAAATTACAGGTACAAATTAAAAGAGACTTTTGGCTGTGATTCGGAAGTAGATTCTCTGGTCGAACAAGAAAACAGAGCTGCTGCTCTAGATTTTCGGAGCCTGAGCCAGAACCTATCTTTGATAAAACGCCCCAGTTTCATGGAGATGCTTCAGCAGAATATATTGCTGTGTCAGTTTTCATGCTAAGCTATAAATCAGCGGAATTTATTATTTTATTATTTCAACTTTCTCTAACTGTGAGACAGAAGCAGATTGATTTTCTGGCATCTGGCTACCTGTATGCCTGCCTTTTATTATTTCAACTTTCTCTAACTGTGAGAGGGAAGCAGATTGATTTTCTGGCAACTGGCTACCTGTATGCCTGCCTTTTATTATTTCAACTTTCTCTAACTGTGAGACGGAAGCAGATTGATTTTCTGGTAACTGGCTACCTGTATGCCTGCCTTTTATTATTTCAACTTTCTCTAACTGTGAGACGGAAGCAGATTGATTTTTCTGGTAAGTGGCTACCTGTATGCCTGCCTTTTATTATTTCAACTTTCTCTAACTGTGAGACGGAAGCAGATTGATTTTTCTGGTAACTGGCTACCTGTATGCCTGCCTTTTATTATTTCAACTTTATCTAACTGTGAGACGGAAGCAGATTGATTTTCTGGCAGCTGGCTACCTGTATGCCTGCCTGTTATCATTTCAACTTTCTCTAACTGTGAGACGGAAGCAGATTGATTTTCTGGCATCTGGCTACCTGTATGCCTGCCTTTTATTATTTCAACTTTCTCTAACTGTGAGACGGAAGCAGATTGATTTTCTGGCAACTGGCTACCTGTATGCCTGCCTTTTATTATTTCAACTTTCTCTAACTGTGAGACGGAAGCAGATTGATTTTCTGGCATCTGGCTACCTGTATGCCTGCCTTTTATTATTTCAACTTTCTCTAACTGTGAGACGGAAGCAGATTGATTTTCTGGTAACTTGCTACCTGTATGCCTGCCTTTTATCATTTCAACTTTCTCTAACTGTGAGACGGAAGCAGATTGATTTTTCTGGCATCTGGCTACCTGTATGCCTGCCTTTTATTATTTCAACTTTCTCTAACTGTGAGACGGAAGCAGATTGATTTTCTGGCAACTGGCTACCTGTATGCCTGCCTTTTATCATTTCAACTTTCTCTAACTGTGAGACGGAAGCAGATTGATTTTCTGGCATCTGGCTACCTGTATGCCTGCCTTTTATTATTTCAACTTTCTCTAACTGTGAGAGGGAAGCAGATTGATTTTCTGGCATCTGGCTACCTGTATGCCTGCCTTTTATTATTTCAACTTTCTCTAACTGTGAAACGGAAGCAGATTGATTTTTCTGGTAACTGGCTACCTGTATGCCTGCCTTTTATTATTTCAACTTCCTCTAACTGTGAAACGGAAGCAGATTGATTTTCTGGCATCTGGCTACCTGTATGCCTGCCTTTTATTATTTCAACTGTGAGACAGAAGCAGATTGATTTTTCTGGCAACTGGCTACCTGTATGCCTGCCTTTTATTATTTCAACTTTCTCTAACTGTGAGACGGAAGCAGATTGATTTTCTGGCAACTGGCTACCTGTATGCCGGCCTTTAATCATTTCAACTTTCTCTAACTGTGAGACGGAAGCAGATTGATTTTCTGGCAACTGGCTACCTGTATGCCTGCCTTTTATTATTTCAACTTTCTCTAACTGTGAGACGGAAGCAGATTTATTTTCTGGCATCTGGCTACCTGTATGCCTGCCTTTTATTATTTCAGCTTTCTCTAATTGTGAGACGGAAGCAGATTGATTTTCTGGCAACTGGTGCCATGAAATCCCTCAGGCCTGGCTCTGCCTGTCAATTAAAGGTATAATACATTATTAATAAAGGTCACAGAACAGCACTCAAACTTTGTCTGATCCAGCATGTAAATTAAATATTAAACCTGTGATAATTTGAGCTCATTCGAACATCTGAGTCCCGAGAAAATAGCGAAAACCTGACTAAATTTATCCTCAAAGATTTGAGGCTTTGCATGGTGACAATTGGTATGTGGATCAGTTTGCGGAACACCATGTTATAATCGTTCATACTTTCGCACTTCTATATCACTGATTTGCACTTCTCGCAATTAGGTCTCAACGTTTCGACTAGTCTGCTAGTGAATAAATACACCATTTGAAGTGGAAATATGTTAACTAGTCTGCTCTAGTCCTCATCAGGAGACCCGTCTAGTTAGGAGACTAGTCAAAACATTGAGACCTTATTGCAAGAAGTGCGAATGATATAGAAGTGTGTATGATATAGAAGCGCGAAAGTACGAACGATTATTACATGGTGTTTCTGCAAACTGATCCACATTCATTTTTCTTAAAAAAATAAAGAATTGTTTGATCTTGACCCCCAGATCAAAACTGTTTGGTCTTTGTTTGACTAATTTCTGAATAAATACACCATTTCAGGTGGAAATATTTTAACGGTATGTTTCTACCAGCACCATCTTCATATCCTGAAAGTTAGGCAATACTGTGAACATTTCTGTTTGGGTTTGTTATCAGTAGTGTACCTTTAACTCTTGCAATCTACACAGTGACCTAGATTGATAGAGACCCCAGTTAGCTCAGTGGAGCTAGCAGTATGGTATCTGTAAGCAGAATCAAGGTCGAGGGTTCGAATCCTTCCTGATGAGCCAGCACATGATTTTCATGTGCACTCACAAGCACTGAGTGCATAATGCTCATCCAAGTCGGTGAAGGGCAAGCCTAATTTGCAAACCTACACCTACATGTATTGCACTACACAATAGAAGAGCTGCTTACCATATATTTCATGTACAATGTAGTTTCCACAGGGGGCTGGATCATATATATACACGGGTTTACACTTCCAAAAGTGCGCATGCGTGATAGTGCCTCGTTTCGAAGTCGCGATAAAAACCGCAGAAGTGTAAACACGTGTATTGTCTTCGACAATGGACGGGCTTACACTTCGAAAAGTGCGCATGCGTAGAAGTGCCTCGTTTTGAAGTTGCGATAAAATCCAAGATGGCCTCCGAAGTGTAAACCTGTGTATTCCATATATTACCACACAAACCACACTGTGGCATAGTGTGGTAATCAGGATACCACACTTACTGCTGGTAAATCCATGTGTGGAATATGAAGGTATAGAGGTGTATTATTGTTAATAAAGAGATACATGTGCATTTTCATGTACATGTAAGAGGTCCATAAAATACATGTAAAAAGAATAGGCAGAAAATTAATCATGTGTTTGCTTTTATTAATATAGTCATGATCACATTTTTGAAAAATGGAGGATGAAAATATCTAATATTGGATGGTTCCAGTAATTGGACAAAAACGTACACAAGCCTCCATTTTCTAAGGAGCTACAAAATATAAATCCCTGCACAGTGATACATGTAAATAATCAGGTTGCTTTAATTCTGACTGGCAAATGGCAAGGAGGTTTATTGATTTATGAGGAAAGGGAATGATTGGTTACTTCCTGCCACCTTAATAATCAGGTTGCTTTAATTCTGACTGGCAAATGGCAAGGAGGTTTATTGATTTATGAGGAAAGGGAATGATTGGTTGCTTCCTGCCACCTTGTCACTCATTATTTCCAGTTCCATTTTTTCTCTTAATTGCTTCGCGTGAAAACCCAGGTCTGATACCAGCCATTTGATAAAAATATAACTGCATGTACATGTATATGTATGATGTCCACCGAGCAACACTACATACATGTATAGGCGTACATGTACATTTGATTGAATCTTACAGTTCTTTTGAAAACTTGGGGATAGACACAAATAATCATACTAGGCCTATAAAAATACTCAGGTCCCCCAGGTCATGTTTGTAATGATTCTGACTGGTCCTACTTTGATCACTTTGCAGCTTTCACATTAGATGTCAAAAGTATTGAAACGAATATGGTGAAAGTCATAAATCCAACATAATGTGTGTATAGTAGATAATAATTACTACCATCCAAGTGGAGGGTACATCATGGAGTACTACTTGCTAAATTGTGTCCACAATGAATTGATATTGCTGTATATTTCAATTTGAAATGATTCTGACATGGTTGGATTTACATCAATGTGATGAAAATTAAAGAGATGCTGTCTTGAGTATCACTCGAGGGAGGGGGGGGGGGTGCTAAAGCGGGGAAAGGAATGAGTGCTAATGTGGGGGGACTAATAGTGACCAAAAATGATGACAGCTACGATGCCAGTCATGGTCATGACAGTTGTGTGATGTACATTGATTGCAGCAGGGAGCAGCCAAGAGGCACATGCTTATAATGTCCTTTCCATCCTCAGAACAACAACGTCGAACAATATGAACAACATATGCGGTCTGATATTTATAAAACAACATCAAGAAGTTCTCCACAGAGTGAATTGCTTCATTCTGGTATATAAGGGTGTACGGTGTGTTCGTTTGTTCATAGGCCTACGTGCAATTCAGAGTATTAAGTTCACTTGTCTGAAACCAAAAGTCTGAATTGGGTTGACTTTCAGTCGCTCCTAATCTGTTAAGCTCGGCAAAAAAATGGTATGCCTGTGTGAAAACGGTTATTCATTCAATTTCATGCACAGCCTCAATTATCCAGCGTAGGCCTATTGCCTGGCAGTACAACTCATTGACTTGCTTATTATGCTCTTTCTGCTGGAGATATGAATATTCATTACATCACTGGAATCAAGCTGTGATTGGTTCATTTGCTGCAGTGACTCCGACTTCCCAGAGTTGTACACGTATACACTATTTGACAAACGGGTTATATAGTCACTTCTCAGCAGATAATTCAGAGAGTGTGCAGACAGTGAAAGTCCATGACAGGATTGAGGACCAACTGTTGTCTGGAGGATCAGGAATAGACACTTGCTGTGAAGCTGGTTTCAAACAACGCTGAAGAAGCATCCTAAATTGTAATCTTTCTGATTGACAGACAGTGTTCAGACATCAAATATCCAATTCAAAACACTGTGCTGTTGCTGACCTTCAAGATGAGAGTTGTCATTGCTTACTTGCTGCTGACTGTAATGGCAGGAAACTGTCAAGGGGAGTGTCTGACTCGGTTCACTCCAAATTATTACAAGGCCAACAATCGTGCTTTACTGCATCATGTATATCAAGCAAAGACTACATCTTCTGCAGTGATATGTGGTAGAGATTGCTCTATGGATCCTCACTGTGCATCGTTTAACTATCATGAGAGTAACCACTACTGCCAGATGAATAATATTAGTAGGAATATGGATACTTCTATCTTTGTTGAGCTGCAAGGAAGTGCCTACTTTGACAGTAACTATGAAACTTCATTTCTGTCAATACCAGACACTGTAAAGTACCAAAGCTGTCAGATGTTGCTTCAAGCTGGTTACCATGACAATGGCATCTATACCATCTATCATCTTGGAATGAGTGATGGCATACAGGTATACTGTGACATGACAACTGCTGGTGGAGGCTGGATAGTATTTCAGAGGCGTCAAGATGGCTCTGTTGACTTTTACCGTGACTGGGCTGACTACCAATCTGGATTTGGCAATCTATCGGGTGAGTTTTGGTTGGGCAATGAAATAATAGAACAAATTACTGGTACACAAAATGGAGAATGGAAACTGCATGTAGACCTAGGAGACTGGGAGGGTATGACTGTCTGGGCTGAGTATGATGATTTTAAGATTGTAGGTGAGAAATACACACTCAATATTGGCTCATATAATGCTACAAGTACGGCAGGTGATTCAATGGCAAGGCATAATGCTCATTTTTTCTCAACAATGCAAAAGGATAATGATGCAGACTCGGGTAGAAACTGTGCACAGGTATTTGAAGGTGCATGGTGGTTTGATGATTGCTATCACTCTCACCTCAATGGCAAATACTACAATCATACCAATGAAGGCAGTTGGCAAGGTGTACAATGGTATCACTGGAAGACATCTTATTCCCTGAAGGAATGCAGCATGAAAATCAGGGAAGTCCTGTAAACAGAATAGTTTCTGGACAAAACACAGAAATTGATCCCCATTCTAATCCTCAAACAATGACTGTATCTCAGACTGTTCCACAAGGTATCTCATTAGTTAATACACAGCTAATCAGAGCAGCTGAAAAAGCTCAAAAGATCTCACAAAAAAATGTTTGTTTTTTCATGACAATGATTTTTGAGAAGATAAAGATAGTTGTATAAAAGGGAATACATTTCGGTGTCCATAAGCCTCTTTTTCTTGCACTGGACTGATTATATCTGAGGCCTAATTCTTCTTTGACATGTGACCATGAATAATTGCTGTGTAATCTGGAGATTGTATTATGGATGGGGCATGACATGCTTCCACTTCAATGACTTCATGATATCAAAACATTCAAGCTCTCTCTCACATGTCTTTATTCATGATTGTATATCAACCCAAATCTATATAAGGACATCATTTTCACATGTTGGGGCATTGATGAATGAATAATGTATGGGAGACATGATGTCTGTCCTTAACCAGATCAACCCTGGCACTTATGCATGTAATGTGCACATTTGTATTACATTGTATTTAATAGTAACTGTTTTTGTGTTTGCATGTTAGTACCTTCATGTATACCAATGTACAAGGCTTTATTAACCTTCATTTGGCTACTGTAGTTATTAGACTGATTGGGTGCATACATTTGCAGAGTCGCTTTTGTTTTCTGGTTTCACAAACTGACAAATTGACCGGCACACACACTGAGGCACATGGCTAAAATCGGTTTCATAAATTGATGAAATAAAAAGCTATCTCTGTGTCACTTGCTGAAACAAATGTGTTTATTAATGCCTAAGTCATCAAAGTATGCATAATCATTTGAGTAAAATGACACAGCTGTTTCACTGATACCTGACAAATGTTGCACCTAATTGCAAATCCTGTCTACTGGCCTGTATTAAAAGCTGTATTGAAATACTGTTTTTCAAGTACTGTTTTAGCATTGTAATATTGGAGACAGTGCAATTTAATCTAGATAAACATGATTATTGGACAAAATTTCTAGAAGTTGACAAAATTTGACCAACATAAGTTATAGAAGTTGTTTGAAACTATCTGTGACCCACTCTGTCAGAATGAGTCATAAGCAGCACATTTGACAGTCTGAGATATGCACATGTATGTGATCACAAAGGGTATACTGGGAGATTTCAATGGTATATGTAGGAAGCCTGTGGCATAATGTGTTGTTTAGATGTCAGTTAAGAAATTCTGTTGAATATTTCTGATGGATTCTTTCAGTGTTCAAACATCAAAACTGACAAATTTGGCTAAATATGACTAGTTCACACAGAGTGGGTCACAAAATATCAAGAATTGATTTTAATAGCATTGTAATATCAATTGACATTGTGATGTAATCTAGATGGAACTATTTATCATCTATTGTGTGAGTTCTGTGATATTTTTCATGAGTGAATTATTATTGAAATATTAGAAAACTGTATTAGTGACAGAGTTACTTAATGGTATGGTACATCATTGATCCAGCCATTTTTGAAGAGAGAAAATCCATTGAAGCCATTTTGTTTGAGAAACAAATGCACCTACCCCACTGCTGTACAGGGGTTTAAGGAAAACAAATATAAATTTGGCTTTCAAACTGAAACTAAACAATGATATTATTGATGTTGATCAATAATGTACCCTACCTTTAAGTACTCTGAGATGTACTGCCTTTGCTTTTACATTATTTGGTCAACAAATATATCCATACATTTCAGCATACACAAACTAATAATAATACTACAACTAGACTAAGGCCAATCACATTTGGGAAATATTGAATATCTTGAATTTACTGAAGCTATGTTGGGAGACAAATGAAGTACAATGTACATGTAAAAGCACAGACATGACATCTGTAATGTTAGTAGACATGGTGTAACATTGGTTTATGGAAACTCTTACTTGAGTATTGTCTTAATATTGTGATGTCATTGGTGATGTGAGGTGATGATTTAATTGTGTACATTCTCAAATTGTAGGCAATTAGCTTTGAAGAAATTTATGAAATGTATTAAAATAAGGTAATAGCCATTTGGCACTTTTCAATCAATGATGGATCCAAGTTTTCAAGATGCTATCTCTTGGTGTGTCTTTGATAAGCAAACCATGTGACCACAGCCTTCTTGAACTAAACTTCAGACAGCAAAACATTGGAATGCAAGCTACAGTAGGAGGTTGTGTTGTGAGGGTCAATGTTGAAATATCTGAAATGGCTCATGTGATAGCATCTTTAGAATGAAAATGAATGTGAAAATTCTTTAAAATGTACATTGTTTGGCATAGCTTAACAAGGAAGCAAATTTTGAATTGATTTATGAACTGAAAAAATTAAGGCTTTTATAGTTTGGATCCGTCAATGATTCATAATTTTGTTGTTATTTGAAAAAAAAAAAATATTGTACTTAAAAGTGATTTTTAATATTTGATTGTTTTCCGCACTTCTGAAATGATGATTAAAATTAGGCACAAATTTAACATATCTTGACCTTTTTTCTAGATTTAGTATATAATTGATGTGTTATAGAAAACTTATATTCACTGACCCTTACTGAAACAACATAAACAATAAAACTTATTTAACATATGCTGTATAAACTGAAACATCTAAATTTTTAATTGAATAATGTTGGTTTAAGTCCAAGACTATGTAATTTGTCTTTGCTGAAAATGGAAATCATGAGCAATTTATAATTGAAATGTACATTACTGTTTGTGTTACAATGAGTGCAGAAAGATTCTGTCAAGACCAAATTTAAAGTTAATAGCCTTGGAAAGGTTTTACAAATTAATGCCCCTTTAAATGTTCATAATTATTTTCATGATAGTTAGATAATCAAATATAATGCTTATAAATTTTGAACACTTTTAATGAATGTTTTTACATAAAGTTAGTCAATGATGGATCCAAGTTACCACAATGCTATCTCAAGTCAAAGATAGCATTTTGTTTTTAGATAAAAATGATGTTTTATGATAATTATTTTCAGAAAAGTCTCAAAATTCTGTTTGAATAATATGAAAAAGAAAATGTATCTAAATTGAAGAAAAATACAAACACTTTGGATCGATCAATGATTAACACTTATATCAGTGTGAATAAATGGATGTTAAATGTTTTTATGATAAAAATACCACAAGTCCACTATACAGAAACTGAGGTTAGGAAATGCTTGAAATATGGACAAGTGTCATACCACTGTATTACCATTAACCTTTTATATGTTGAATTATTCAAATACTGAGAATGATATAAGTAATTAACCTTTCCATTGCAAGCTGAAAATGTTTGGATAATTACCTTGTTACCTTTGAAGAAACCATGCCTTACCCAGTCTTGAGTTGAAAAAAGGTATTAATATTCATTCCTAAAATATTCATTTATAACATGATTTGAAAAATAGTTTGATGTTGAAATTACACACATAGATTGAACAGCCTGACTAAACAGCAACTTCATCTGCTACTTGTGTTGCTATTCTTTAATTATATAAATCCATGAATGAATGTTTTCTCTCAAACTCTAAGGATTGTTATTGTTACCCCAAGATAAGTTATGGAAAGAATGATCCCAAATACTAGTTTTTTAAAATGATGGATATTTTGAAATAAATGAAGCATTTAATGTGGTGAAATAATAGAATGTATTCAATTTTGCCTTAATTTGTGTTTGTCTGTGTGTCAGTGCTTATAGGTATTCATCATTTCCTTTATATTCATGACCCTTTGTTTGGATGTTGCTAATGAATAATACTCTTCCATGAAAAGGGTTTATATTGCCTTTTAATTAGAGGGGTCTGTCATAGTATTACACTGAAAGCAGTAAAAATATTGCCCATAATTTATACCCTTTACACCCAAGCCAAGGATAAGGCACAATGATGTCAGATATTAATATAAGCTAACTGGTCATCAATCGCCGTCAGAGGGCGGCAAACACTTTATATTGAACAGTTTTGTTTGTGCTTTCGAGAAAAATAAAATAATTCAGTGATCTGACACCACTTAAGTTATCTGCTGCCCTCTATCACACTGTTTACTACTTAGCAACGGCAACCTGTGGCAAAGGGACATGCCCCTATTATTTACACTTTGGCACGCGACAAACATTGTTCACATTCCTGGCATTCTGCAGCGCACTTCAGAACAACAACATTGTTCAGAATGGCGACACATGGCGTTCACTTGCAAGGAGTGTAGTGGTTTTATTGAGGCATGCATTAGGGCTCAAAACGTGAAAGAAAATAATTATGAACACTTTACTGGATAAATTCATTTTTGGCCAATTTCATGGCCCATGCTTAGCACAAAAAAATTAATTTGCTTACCATGAAATTTCTGTCTTAATAAAAACAGGATTAACAACCAAATTTTCATGTTTTGTGTATCACTTGTGATTGTTATTTGGCTGTTGTTCGCTGATCATGAATATCAAACGGAATTTTTAATTGTGGAATTTGTTTTATTGGGCAAGACATTTTTGTGCTTAGCAATTCTGTATGTGCTTAGCAGCTCCATGAAATTGGCCCCATGGCCCCATATAGTACAAAATTGTAAAGATATCAGAATGTCGGTTACCAGACTGCTCACTATGCATTATCCTATAGCCTTCACAATCCTGGACACCAGACTACATGTATTTGTTTACCTCCAATAAAGTCACGTACACGTGTGAAGAGTTTGCTGAAAAACTTGCTACAAAGAAGTCGTAAAATGGATCCAAATGGAAAGGTAAGCAGTGTCAGTTGTAATTTTCATAAACAATTGGTCGAGGGGACTTTATTCTAAGCAGCAATGGCCGCTCTGGAGAATATTTGGTCGATTTTTCATGATTAAACATTCACTTCAGACTTGTCTCGCTCGGTTGTCGATGTGATACTTTGTGCTGTGCATATAACATGTACAGTACATAGTCTGTACAGTACAGTGTTTGTTAGGCACTTGCAGACATTACTCCATTACGATTATTTTCAGACATAAATAGCTTCTACTGTAAACGTGGTAAAGCAACTCCCCTAATAAATACATTTGTTGTGAATTACTCTTGAAAAAAGGTGAAAATTATTTGAAAGAGGGCAGGGCTTTGATTATTTTAGGGAAATTTTATTTATTGGGCAAAACCGTCACGTAGTATGGGACAAAACTGTCATGACACGGCTGACAGTTCGCAACAAGCAGAAAAGACAAAAGGAAAAATTGTATTTTTAGGCTGAAAGTGAAATATTGTCCAAATTTGTTCAATCTAGGGTTTCAAGGACTAACATTTGCTTAAAGTTACAAATCTCATTTTGTAACAAGTTACTTAAGAAGTGAAAATAATCATAATCCCATCCGTAACTACATTACATTCAACTATTTGGAACATGGACCCATGTTGAGATGTCATATAATGCATTCACTCTAAAGTCTTAGCCCAAGTTGCACCTCGTCTTCATTGCAAATTGTGACTGACGTCTCAGACCTCAAACCCTGCCAACTTTTCATAAACCTTATAACTTACTGACTTCCAAATGGAAATCCCAACAGTAAATGTGAGATTGGTAACAGTGAAGTGTAATTTGCTTTCTCTTATAGGAATGGAGAGTGAATGCTGGCCTAAGGGCATTGGTTCATGTAACAACAAGCTAATGAGTAATGGTGCACAGGCATAGAACTCAGTGACCTGCTGCAAAAGTGGGTAAGATTGTGCCTACTTTTCTCAGTCATAAACAGTGTTCAAAATTCCATCAATAAGAAAAATCTTGAAGAAAGTTTGCTCAACTGTAGAAAGTAATTTGAATGTAATGCTCTTCTCTTTTAGGCATGGAGTGCTTCTGCAAATGTTAACCAATGCTGAGTGAATAATGTTTTGGGGGGAAGATAATTTAGAATTAGATATTTCAGTTTGGCGTATCTTCGGCCCTCCGTCGGCTGCCAACAGCGGATCGATGTCAGGCTGGTGGACAATTGTTTAGGTCCGCTGGTGACAGTTGTCTGTCGGTCCGCAGTTGGAATATATTCAGCCCTCTGTCGGCTGCCAATGGTGGGAGGACAATATTGTGTTGGTCCGCTGGTGGCAGTCGTCTGTCAGTCCGCCATTGGTGTATCTTCGGTCATTTATTGGCTGCCGATGGCGGACTCATTTTAGGAGGGTTGACAACTGCTAAGGTCCGCCGGTGGCATTGGTCTGTTGGTCTGCCGTCAGCGTATCTGCGGCCTTCCATTTGCTGCTGACGGCAGACCGATGTCAGGCATGCATGATACATAATCCCATCAGCGCAAGAGTCCAAAAGTGAATAATATCCCTATTTGTATGTCTTTGTACAAGATTTCCTGGCAGAATTCTAATTTGTTATGATTTGTATCTGTACATCATGCAGATAGGAATGAATGTGAGGAAGGCACATTCCTGTGTCACCCTAATGCAACCTGCATCTACAATTACGGCAGCTACACATGCGACTGGAAAGAGGGATTCACTGGAGATGGAAAAGTCTGCATACCACTGGGTAAGGCAAAAACACTTTATCTTTAGCTCCGTTTGGACTGGACTTCTTTTTAATAGTAAACCTCACTGAGACTCTGAGTACTTTACCTATTTTTAGTCCAGTCCAAACAGCCAGAAGTCCAGTGATTACCTTCACCTGCCAACCTCTTCCTGGTAAAAAGTGACCATGGGTTTGATTTCATGAAGCCCTACAAGAGTTTGTAACTCGACTTACAAAGGATAACCCATTGTATCGGGCTTCAATGCATCATAACTCCTATGATTGATAGTAGGTTACTTACTATGAATTAAATCTTCGACCTTCTGTTGGCTGCTGATGGCGTACCGATGTCTGGAGGGCAGACAATTGTTTAGGTCCGGCGGTGGCAGTTGTCTGTCGGTCCACAGTTGGCGTATCTTCAACCTTCTGTTGGCTGCTGATAACGGACCGATGTCAGGTGGGCGGATAATTGTTTTGTGTCTGCCGGTGGCAGTCTCTCGGTCCGCATTTGACGTAGCTTTGGCGTGTTTAAAGGCGGACCGATGTCAGGCGGGCAGACAATTGTTTAGGTTCACCGGTGACAGTTGTCTGTTTGTCTGCAGTTGGCGTATCTTCCGCCTTCCATTGGCGGGCGTACAATTGTTTTGTGTCTGCCGGTGGCAGTCTCTCGGTCCGCATTTGACGTATCTTTGGCGTATCTAATGGCGGACCGATGTCAGGCGGGTGAACAATTGTTTAGGTCCTCCTGTGGCAGTTTTCTGTTTTTCTGCAGTTGGCGTATCTTCGGCCTTCCGTCAGCTGCCGAAGGGGGACCGATGTTAGGCGGGTGGACAATTGTTTAGGTCCTCCGGTGGCAGTTGTCTGCTGCCAACGGCGAACCAATGTCAAGCGTTCAGACAATTGTTTAGGTCCACCAGTGACAGTCTCTTGGTCTTCAGTTGGCATATCTTTGTCCCTCTGTTGGCTGCGGGCAGTGGACCAATATCAGATGGGCGGACAATTGTTTTAGGTCTGTCCGGCGGTGGCAGTTTCTCTGTTGGCTCCGCAGTTGGCATATCTTCGGACCGAGAGACTGCCACTGGCAGACCTAAACAATTGTTCGCCCGCTTGATATCGGTCCACCATTGGCAGCCAATAGAGGCTCGAAGTTAGGGCAACTGCGGACCAATAGACGACTGACACCAGACAATTGTTTAGGTCTGCCGGCACGGTGGAAGTTTCTCGGTCCACAGTTGCGTATCTTCGGCCTTTTGTCTGCTGTCGACGGCGGACCGATGTCAGGCGGGCCGACAATTGTTTAGGTCCGCCAGTTTCAGTCGTCTCTTGGTCCGCATTTGGCGTATCTTCGGCCCTCTGTTGGGTACCGAAGGGGGACCGATATCAGGTGGGCAGACAATTGTTTAGGTTTGTCGGTAGCAGTTGTCTGTCAGTCCACAGTTAATTGGTGTATCTTCGGTCTTCCGTCAGCTGCCAAAGGGGGACCGATGTCAGGCGGGCGGACAATTGGTTTGGTCTGTCGGTGGCAGTCGTCTCTCTGTCCGCCATTGCCGTATCTTTTGCCCTCCTCGCAGCCAACGGCGGACCATTGTCAAGCCGTCGGACAATTGTTTTGGTCCGCCGTAGCAGTTGTCTGTCGGTCCACAGTTCGTGTATCTTCGGCCTTCCGTTAGCTGCCGAAGGGGGACCGATGTCAGGCAGGTGGACAATTTTTTTGGTCCGCTGGTGGCAGTTGTCTGTCGGTCTGCAGTTGGCATATCTTCAGCTGCCAAAGGGGAACCGATGTTAGGCTGGTAAATGATTCTTTAGGTTCGCTGGTGGCAGTCATCTGTCGGTCCGCAGTTGGCATATCTTCGGACCAAGAGACTGCCATCGGCAGACCAAAACAATTGTTCGCTCGCTTGATATCGGTTCACCATTGGCAGGATCGAAGTTAGGGCAACTGCGGACCAATAGACGACTACCACCAGATAATTGTTTACGTCCGCCGGCGCGGTGGCAGTTTCTCGGTCCACGGGCATATCTTCGGCTTTCTGTCTGCTGTCGACGGCGGACCGATGTCAGGCGGGCTGACAATTGTTTAGGTCCGCCAGTGACAGTCTCTTGGTCTTCAGTTGGCATATCTTTGTCCCCCGTTGGCTGCGGACAGTGGACCAATATCAGATGGGCGGACAATTGTTTTAGGTCTGTCGGTGGCAATTGTCTGTCAGTCCGCAGTTGGCGTATCTTCGGCCTTCTGTTGGCTGCTGATGGCGGACCGATGTCAGGCGGGCAGTCATTTTATTAGGTCCGGCGGTGGCAGTTTCTCTGTTGGCTCCGCAGTTGGCATATCTTCGGACCGAGAGACTGCCACTGGCAGACCTAAACAATTGTTCGCCCGCTTGATATCGGTCCACCATTGGCAGCCAATAGAGGCTCGAAGTTAGGGCAACTGCGGACCAATAGACGACTGACACCAGACAATTGTTTAGGTCTGCCGGCACGGTGGAAGTTTCTCGGTCCACAGTTGCGTATCTTCGGCCTTTTGTCTGCTGTCGACGGCGGACCGATGTCAGGCGGGCCGACAATTGTTTAGGTCCGCCGGTTTCAGTCGTCTCTTGGTCCGCATTTGGCGTATCTTCGGCCCTCTGTTGGGTGCCGAAGGGGGACCGATATCAGGTGGGCAGACAATTGTTTAGGTTTGTCGGTAGCAGTTGTCTGTTAGTCCACAGTTAATTGGTGTATCTTCGGTCTTCCGTCAGCTGCCAAAGGGGGACCGATGTCAGGCGGGCGGACAATTGGTTTGGTCTGTCGGTGGCAGTCGTCTCTCTGTCCGCCATTGCTGTATCTTTTGCCCTCCTCGCAGCCAACGGCGGACCATTGTCAAGCCGTCGGACAATTGTTTTGGTCCGCCGTAGCAGTTGTCTGTCGGTCCACAGTTCGTGTATCTTCGGCCTTCCGTTAGCTGCCGAAGGGGGACCGATGTCAGGCAGGTGGACAATTTTTTTGGTCCGCTGGTGGCAGTTGTCTGTCGGTCCGCAGTTGGCGTATCTTCAGCTGCCAAAGGGGAACCGATGTCAGGCTGGTAAATGATTCTTTAGGTTCGCTGGTGGCAGTCATCTGTCGGTCCGCAGTTGGCATATCTTCGGACTGAGAGACTGCCATCGGCAGACCAAAACAATTGTTTGCCCGCTTGATATCGGTTCACCATTGGCAGGATCGAAGTTAGGGCAACTGCGGACCAATAGACGACTACCACCAGATAATTGTTTACGTCCGCCGGCGCGGTGGCAGTTTCTCGGTCCACAGGCATATCTTCGGCTTTCTGTCTGCTGTCGACGGCGGACCGATGTCAGGCGGGCTGACAATTGTTTAGGTCCGCCAGTTGCAGTCGTCTGTCTGTCCGCCATTGCCGTATCTTTTGCCCTCCTTGCAGCCAACGGCGGACCAATGTCAAGCGGTCGTACAATTGTTTAGGCCCGCTGGTGGCAGTTGCCTGTTGGTCCGCATTTGGCGTATCTTCGGCCCTCTGTTGGGTGCCGAAGGGGGACCGATATCAGGTGGGCAGACAATTGTTTAGGTCCGCCGGTAGCAGTTGTCTGTCAGTCCACAGTGGGCGTATCGTCGGTCTTCCGTCAGCTGCCAAAGGGGGACCGATGTCAGGCGGGCGGACAATTGGTTTGGTCTGTCGGTGGCAGTCGTCTGTCTGTCCGCCGTTGCCGTATCTTTTGCCCTCCTTGCAGCCAACGGCGGACCAATGTCAAGCGGACAATTGTTTAGGCCCGCTGGTGGCAGGTGTCTGTTGGTCCGCCGTTGGCGTATCTTCGGCCTTCCATAGGATGCGGATGGCAGACCGATGTCAGGCGGCTGGACAATTGTTTAGGTCCGCTGTAGCAGTTGTCTGTTGGTCCACAGTTCGTGTATCTTCAGCCTTCCTTCAGCTGCCGCTGGTGGCAGTCATCTGTCGGTCCGCCGTTGGCGGCCTTCCGTAACGCGGGACGGTCGAACCTTTGCTTTGAAAGCATGCTTATCCAGCATTGTCATTGAATAATTGCCCCATCTGGACAATGTACGTTCAAATGTGGACATATCATCGGCTAAGTAATAATCAGTTGTCCCAATGTCATACCAGCAGTCTGGCCTGTGAATTAGGGATAAGGACAATAAAAGAAAATACAAGTGAGAAACAATTGCATATGTTATCATCATACAAATATGCGTACAATTTCTTCCATGCAAATAACCACTGTTGACATATTCAAGAATTAACTAATCAAAATGTCAGAGCCTCCTAACTCCAAGCATAATCTCTTTTTTCAGATCCAAGAACCTGTGCAGATCTGCCGTGTTTCAACGGGCGTGTTGAGTGTCGTGACCTGTCCCTTGATGACATCCTACTGACCATCAACCTAGACACCACTCCTCTCATCAAGCTCTTCCAATGTGGACCTTGCCCTGATGGCTACTTTGGTAGCGGAGAAATTTGTGAAGGTAAAATTGTCCAACAGAGTTCAAGTTAGTTGATTAGCTGCCGTTGTTTAAGGATGAACTCGGATGGGTGGGCATAACCGGAACAAAATCAACCCTGGTCCACTGGTGGCACTTGTCTGTCAGTCAGCAGTTGTCATATCTTTGGTCTTCCGTCAGCTGCCAAAGGAGGACTGATGTCAGGCGGGCGGACAATTGTTTATGTCTGCCGGTGGCAGTCATCTGCCGGTCCGCAGTTGGCGTATCTTTGGCTTTCCGTCAGATGCTGACTGTTGACAGATGTCATGTGGGTGGACAATTCTTTAGGTCCACTGGTGGCAGTTGTATGTCGGTCCACAGTTGGCTAATCCTATACAATAGGTAACCTTAATATAATCTCAGGATGTATGTTTCAGGCACGCGATCAGTGATCCTTCTGAGGTGCAAGATCACTGATCACGTGCCTGAAACAAACAGGCTTAGATTATGTGGGATCACATTGCAAGTATCATGTTGCAATTGGGACATCTTTTCATAGGTTGTGCTTGATGTTCAAACTTGATTGAATTTGTCTTTTAGTTGGGAGATGTAACTGTGTCGTTGAGCTCCGAGACATCCAGCCGCAAATCAAGGCGCGGCACTGCATCCAAGGTTAATACCAAGGCAACCACAGCTACAGGGAACATGAAGAAGATTGACAAGTCAGGGTCACTTGGAAATGACCAACAGAACAAAGCAAAGAAGAAGCAGTTCAAGCAAATCCTCAAGAAAAGGAAACGATCTGGTAAGTCTTACAATGGAGGGTATTTCAGTTAGGGAGAGAAACGTTGATACTGGTCCAGCTCAGCAGTTGAAAAGCCTGGCCTTCAGGCCTGAAATCCTCCTTTTGCTTGCTCTGAACTTCACTACAACAGAGCTGCTTAGAATCAATACAGCCAGGCCACTGGATGGCTTGCCCAGACTGAAGTCCTGCCCACATCAAGTCTGAGATGTGGCTATTGTTCAGCTTCAAATGGACACAGTGTACTGCCCATGATCAAAGTTGGATTACAGAAGCTGCAGAGCCTGAGCAAAGCCCAGGCCTGGGCCTTTCTCAAAGCTCGGCTCCGGCTCAGGCTCCAGCTCCAGCTCCAGCTCCGACTCCATTTCGTGAATCCATTGTAAAATTACAGGTTTCAAAATAGAGACTTTTGGCTTTTGTTCGGAAGTAGATTCTCTGGATTGCAAAAAGAAAACAGAGCTTTAGCTTCAATGAAAAACCACAACCTTCTATTTTCATCATACAGAGACGAAGCCTGAGCCGGAGCCGAGCTTTGTGAAAGGCCCCTGGCTTGCCATTTCAATGGCTGGGCCCAACCAGTATTACATGTTCTCTCCCTTAATGTAAATTATTTTCTAGATTTTGTCCAGGGATTGTTTAGGTCAAAGGAGCTTGCTCCCTTGTTGTAATTGTTGTCATGGTCTTCTTTTTTGACAGATAAATTGGCAACTAGTCTATCTGATGAGCTGACTCAAGCCATGAACTTAATAGGAGACAGAGGTGACGAAAACAACTATGACTTTGACAAAGACTTCATGTAGGTAATCTACACACAAAATAACTTCATGCAGATATAATGTTTTACTGGAGTACTGGTTGTACAATTTCCACAAGCCATCAAATTGCATGCCCAGTGTTAGGAGGGCCTGACGTTTCAATCCTAGCAGGATCTTTCTCAAAGGTTAAATGGTCAGAGTTAGGAGGGCCTGACGTTTCAATCCTAGCATGATCTTTCTAAAAGGCTAAATGGTCAGAGTTAGGAGGGCCTGATGTTTCAATCCTAGCAGGATCTTTCTAAAAGGCTAAATGGTCAGAGTTAGGAGGCCCTGATGTTTTAATCCTAGCAGGATCTTTCTAAAAGGCTAAATGGTCAGAGTTAGGAGGCCCTGACGTTTCAATCCTAGCAGGATCTTTCCCAAAGGCTAAATGGTCAGAGTTAGGAGGGCCTGATATTTCAATCATAGCAGGATCTTTCTCAAAGGCTAAATGATCAGAGTTAGGCTGATGTTTCAATCCTAGCAGGATCTTTCTCAAAGGCAGTTTGCAGCAGTTTATTACTTATATTTGTCAATGTTAAATATGACTTGAGATGCATGGTGGAAGTACTAAAAGAAGGTAGGTTTGCGATGACACCATGTAATCTCTTCTGTGAGAGTGTGTGGTTCTGAGAAGAACCGTTGGTATTATTTTGACGTTCCGAACAGTGTACTCTGTTCATCCTCAGGAGAGTAACAGGAGGGTGTCACTCGTTCGCACCTCTCGTAAGGTCTCAATGTTTCTACTAGCCTGCTCTAGTCATCTGATCTAACTTAAAGACACCTTCCTGATGATGACTAGAGCAGGCTAGTCGAAATGTTGAGACCTTACAAGAAGTGCGAACGAAATAGAAGTGCAAAAGTATGTATGATTCTTACATGGTGTTTCCGCAAACCAGTCCACATCTCATAGGGTAAATGATTTTGCAGTAACGCCTAGAGACATAGATTATACTCTGTTATGAGTTGGGTGGTTCTATAAAGAGCTAGTTAACTTGATGCTCCGGCCAGTATGCTCTGATGTTTTCAGGAGAAATTCTCCTGAATTTTCCTGAAGATGGCCAGAGCATACTGGCTGAAACGTCAAGTTAACCGGCTCTTTTCAGAGGCACACTACTCATAACAGTATGATTTATGTCTTATGGTGTTATTGCAAAATCGATCATAGGGCGTTTACGAAACTGAGTCTCAGGCTCCGTCTCCATTTCGTGAATCCATTCTGAAATAACTGGTATCAAAATAGAGGCTTTTGGCTGCAGTTCTGAGGTAGATGCTTAAATGAAAACAGAGCTTCAGCTTCAATATATGACCACAACCTATATTTTCAGCACATGGATGACAGAGCGACGCCTGAGCCGCCGTTTCGTAAACGCCCATAGCCTTAAATCTAACTGATAAACTCTGAGTTGTTCAACCTCCTACTCAGTGCTGGTAGCCACTGATCATTGTTGATTGTATACATGAGCAAGACCTATTTGAGCAATCTCAAACTCTGTATTGTACACAACAAATGTTTGACATTTTATTAGCTAAGAAAGTTAAAGGTCAATGTCGGTAGGCTATTAATATGAGATGAAATGTTTGTACTTTGTACCATGTACATGGTATGCGGTACATTACATATCCCCAGCGTTCTTGTCTAAACAACAATAGTCATTTGTATTAAATTTTTTTACTCTGCATCAAATACTACTCATTGTATTTTAAAGAAAGCAAGCCTGATTGTTTCCATGTAAACACAATAACCTATTGTTCTTTTTTCATCATTCTTGATGGGATATTGCCTTTAGGAATGAGTATTAAAGGTATAATACATGATTGGTAAAGGTCACAGAACAGCACACAGACTTTGTCTGATCCAGCATGTACATGGAATGATAAACCTGTGAAAATTTCAGCTCAATCGGACATCTGGGTCACGAGAATATAGCAAAAACCTGACTCAATTTTTCTTATAAAACATAAAGAATGATTTTGATCTTACCCGGAGATCAAAACTGTTTTCGGTCTTTGTTCAACTAATTCCTGGATAAATACACCATTTCTGGCATTAATATTTTAACAGTGTGTTTCTGTCAGCACCATCTTCATATCCTGAAAGTTATAGGTATTAAATCAGTGAACATTTCTGTTCAGGTATGTTACCAAACCTGTACTGTACCTTTAAGTTGCTTATAAATAAATGATGGTACAAAAATGTTATTTTTTCTTGGAAATAAAGTACTGTACCTCAAATATTTAAGTTGGGTTCATAGCTATTTTTGTTTTCATTGACATACTTTTTAAGTTCCCTCAAAGTAATACCTTGCTCCTACTGAATAATATTTTGTTCCCCAAATATTTTTAGTTTCTCAAAATATTGCTGTATAGAACAATAATTTGATTGATTACACTAATTTTATGGTTTTTAGGTTTGGATGCTCACCACAAAACAGCCACCAAAATGAGAAAAAGAGGATTAAGAAACTCACTTTATCATTGACTTATGGAGGAAAGAGAAAAGATCCAATGATTTAAACTACCAATGGTGGATGGAATTATACCATTACCTCATAATATAACTTATTCCCTTTGTGAAAGAAGTAATAAATCCAACAAGTTATTATTGTTTGGACATTATAGTGGAACAGATTTGTTTCTTTGCTTCTTCTTTTTGCAGTATATTTGTTGTTTTGTTTTTGTTCTTTGTTTATATATTTGTTGTTGTTGAGTTTTGATTTTAGTGTTCTGTTTTGCTATGTTTTTGTTTTAACAAAACTATTTGTCAGATATATGCAGTCTTTTCTTCTAAAATTGCTGTTAAGAATCGAAATTTCGTAGTATAAGGCTTGATAAACAGAACTGTCTGGGTTGGCCACTGAACATGGATAAACTACTGAGCAACACCGCAACTTCGTGAAAAATATAGGTGGCCCCTGAATATGGATAATTTTCTGAGCGCTACTGTTCCTATGCTCAACAGCGCCCTCTCATGACTTTTCATAATCTCCGCGGTCTTTCTTTCTACCACCACCGTCTATACACTATGTGAATGTTGAAATAAAATTAAACAATTAATCAAACAGGATTGGCAACCACATTTTCATGTGCGATGTTTACTGCTTTTGACTTGTATTTTGCCATTATTTGCTGAGCATAACTGTACATTCGAAAGGAGTTTTGGCTGGCATACTGATTTTATTTACCAATTAGGCCGAGGTTTTGGTGCTTAGGCAAATTGAATACATGTAGGTCAATACAATCAGTCCGCAGAGCTCATTAGTTTTGTGTGTACCCTCATTTTTGAAAGCGTTTGGTGAGCTCTGCGTGGAAGCCTTGTAGAAAAAATATATTGACCTAGTTGATGAGAGTTTGGACTTTTAACTTTGAGTTGTTTGGATGAATTCAGGCCTTAATGTCACTCTACCTTTTTCATTTTGTGGAGGGGACTGTTTTTTCGGCACTGCTCAATTTGGCCGTTTTATAGGGATACATTCTGTTGAAATTTAAGCTAAAAGTCACCGGTTAACCTATACCAAATTGAAGATGAAGTAAAAATTTAATATTTCAGCTTTATTTTGCTGTATGGGTTGATTGCCTTAGAAACTTGTGAGTACATGCATTTTGACTTTTGTAATGGGACTGGCCTTTGGGAAATAATTATTGGTCTGCGTCATCTCGCAATGTAAATAGCGCCCTCTCTGTGCTCTCTTCCCTTGAGAAAAAACGCCCTCTGTAGTCCACATCTGATACATATAGCGCCATGTTGAAACGTGAGTTTATGATTTTGTGTTGAAATTGAACCGTACGTTTTACCTTTAAAAAGGCCATGTCTTCTTAGAAAACTGTGTGTAAAATGGACATTACGGTATAAGGCATCAAAACAAATCAAATTTAGGGCCGATAACGCCATTCAATGGTGAAAAATTATAAAAATTTGTTGCTGCCGTAGTGCCGTTTGGTTTTCGTGTAGTTTTAATAATACATGTAATAGCACTTAGCAGGGTCCAGGGACCATGGTTATGGGTGGGGGCGTGGCCAGGTTTGAGCCTATGAGGGAGTAGATCAAGTGCAGGTTAAATGTAGTATCATACTTTGGTTTTTGTCAAAGAAGTGCAGATTCATGTGAAAATATATCAAGGAAGATACAGTAACAGTCATCTGTGAAAATTCAGTCCCATACGGTGCCCACTTTTCAAGAAAACAGTGAAAAATAGCCACAATATTTCTTAAGTTTTTTCTCTTTATTTTTGATCCTTTAAAAGATCAAAAAGATCTTCGGTTGTTTTAGTAATTTCTGGATAAATACACCATTTCAGGCAGAAAAATTGTAACGGTATGTTTGTACCACCGCCATCTTCATACCAGTATACCATGTAAGTTATACGTAAATCTGTGAAAATTTCTGTTTTGGTTTCTTACCAAAGTATGATACTACCTTTAAGCATGACTAGTAGTGGCTGCTTTTATATTCCAGCTTAGCAAAATTCACTTCAAACTCAGAACCTCCCCTTTCCCCATGTCACAAACTTCTAAAAGTAAAAATGTAGTTTTCTGACATCAACATAAACTAAAAGTAGCATAGCCTAGCCTGTTGAGTGCAATCTTTCAACCTGTGCAATCTTTAACCATTTGTCTGAAGTGACTTGTTTCTAAAGAAAACCTGTGAGGCTCTGTCCAATGTTTTTAACCTAGGCCTAATTGAAGTGAAGGTAACTATGCACAGCAAAAAATCCCTTACACGAATTGGCACGAAACAGTCGCAAGAGGGCGTCACGATCATCTCATTATGTGACGTCATCGCACTGACCAAAAATGGAAGTTTTCATGAATGAAACTGACGCGCATGGGCACATACTCAGCGATGCCCACTCTAACCATAGTTACTTCGACAGACCTCGCCACGATCTTTTGAATGGTACCAAAAACATACAAATTTGTACATTTCTTCGACCTTTTGACCATTTTTGGTAGTGTCACCCGACGTTCGAGAACTCACGGACACCGCGATTGTATTTGAACTTTGGTGAGCTGTACTTTTGTTGTCATTTTACCGCGAAACCGCGCCACCGTCTGAGTGTGATTGTTGGGTCGTTGAATATTCATATAACGTGTGTTGGGTCTATTGGTTGTGTATGCTGAGAGCGCCACATGAATATGCATAGAATTGCATGGTCATCCGGAGATGTCGTACGGCCGACTGTTGATCGTTGCGTAGTCGTACACCGCGTGTGTTTGAATAGGCACATCGCGTAATGCGTGCCCCGTACGTGTCTGCAACGGCCCTGCGTGCGTGCGTAACGAGTTGGGCCAGCACATGGTTTCCGTGACGTCACGAGCACGGCCTCGCGCGTTGACCAATCAGCGCGGCGCTTTTTACACACGGCACTGTTCCATCCGTGTTACAGTGCATATGGGGAATTTTTCGCTGTGCTATGTGTATTAACATCCTTGTGGGTGTCCGATCAAACGATAAGATGACATAATTTGTGTCTTTGGAAGTTACCGGTAATACTGAATAGTGAATACCGCGGTTTTATGGGTGCGGGTATACCGGCATGTCAAAATTGGGAACCGCCCATGCTGAGATCTTTCATGTATTATTTTAGTCTTTAGAAAGTATAATTCTAGACACCTTTTGCAAGTAACAAAACATTTTTGTAATGTTCATTTCAGCAGTTGATGCAGTGCACTTATCTCATCCACTGACCGTCCACTCATCTGAGAGATACATCTGAAAACAGTAAAATCATGACTGGTTAACTTATTGAAAGGTGAACTATGACAAAATTTACTGGAGCGGATTGGAACCTGCAACCCCCTGGATACTGTACAGATGCTTTACCAAGCTTCATCATGTTTTTATCAGTTGCCTACTCTCCCTGTGAAGGCTACTCAACCAGCCAGCCTCATCACCTGCTTACATCCAGTAACCTACAGTAGTCTCCCTATGAAGGTTACCCAGCCAGCCTGCTTCATCACCTGCTAACATCCAGTAACCTAGTCTCCCTTTGAAGGTTACTCAACCAGCCAGCCTCATCACCTGCTAGCATCCAGTAACCTACTCTCCCTGTGAAGGTTACTCAACCAGCCAGCCAGCTTCATCACCTGCTAACATCCAGTAACCTTGTCTCCTTGTGAAGGCTGCTCAGCCAGCCAGCCTCATCACCTGCTAACATCCAGTAACCTACTCTCCCTGTGAAGGCTACTCAACCAGCCAGCCTCATCACCTGCTAACATCCAGTAACCTTGTCTCCTTGTGAAGGCTACGTACTCAACCAGCCAACCTCATCACCTGCTAACATCCAGTAACCTACTCTCCCTGTGAAGGCTACTCAGCCAGCCAGCTTCATCACCTGCTAACATCCAGTAACCTACTCTCCCTTTGAAGGCTACTTCATCAGTCAGCCTCATCACTTGCTTACCAGTATTTCCCCTGTGAACTGTGACCAATCAGCCAGTCAGCCAGCTATGACCCAACATGTTCCTGGTAAGTTCTTTTCAGATTCAATGTTAAAATAAAATAAGATGTACATCTGTTGTTGCACGATGTTGTCAACGCTAGAGATCGTGACGTTTCGTTTGAAAATTGCAATACTTCATCAGGGGATGGCAGTAGTCACATTGGATCCAAGGTGCGTGACGTTGTACGGTGTGTCCCTTCCCCCAGGCGTGTTCTGTAACCGTCGAGCCGTCAGTGCATGTAAGCCTGACATCCAGTGTTCCTTGATCCGCTCATCAATTGGTCTATCTGTCTCTCTGATATACATGCTGTTGCAGACGTCAGACTTGCACACTGCCACAGCTCGGCGGTTGCGGAACACGTCTAGGGGAAGGGACACACCCAGAACTGGGATGCAGTCATGCATGTTGACAGAGACCCGTACTGGTTTAGCCAATGGGTCAGGTAGGCCATTCAGATCCGTCCAACATCAACATAGTCAACAGCATGGAAATCCCTGAGGTGTGGACCTGTACTGTGAGACAGCAAGCAGCACCTGCTATGGCATGGACCAATCGGCTCGTATCATGCACTGCTGCACTGCCCAATCACAGTACAAGGCCATGCACCTTGGATTCTCCGGAACCGGAAATAAGGAGCACGAACGTGACTTCTGCCATCGTCTCATGAAGATTTGCAGTCTGCATATGAAACGTTACAATCTCTATCGTTGACCACATCGTCAGTTTCCCTTGTGGTTATTTGATGATTATATGTTTCATTTTGTTTTATATGATCTCCACCATGATGAATAACCTTTTTGAATTTGTTCACTTTTAGATTCAATATTGTTCTTGCATGTTTAGCGCATAGATTGTAGCCCATTTGATAAGATACTAGCCTGTTCTTTAGAAGTTGAGTGACAAGTGCAGTGCTCCGACGGGTAATTTTGGAACTGGGTACCCGAAAATCAATATAAAATATGGAAATTAAAAAATTGATAAGAATTAGGTAAACAAAAATGAGAAAAAATGCCCTCTCTAGTCCATATTTGACACATGTTGCACCATATTGAAATGTGAGTTTATAATTCTGTAACAGTCCCCCTCTGAAGGCTACCCAGCCAGCCAGCCAGCCAGCCTCATCACCTGCTTAGCAGTAACCTACCGGTAGTCTATCTGTGAACTGTGACCAATCAGCCAGTCAGCCAGCTATGAGCCAACATGTTCCTGGTAAGTTCTTTACAGATTCAATGTTGTTCTTGCATGTTAAACTCATAATAAGTGTAGCCCCTTTGCTAAGATACTACTACAAGCCTGTTCTTTAATTAGAAGTGGAGTGACTATAGGGCTGTGCTTTCACTGGCAATTTTTGAACTGGGTACACTTTTCTCAAATGGGCTTGTACCGCAAATCAATATAAAACTAAATTTAAAAATTGATAAGAATTAGGTAGATGAGGGATCAAACTGCCATTTGCAGTATTGCACCAAACACTGAGCTATGACAAACTCCTGGATGGGTTTGGTTAAACTTTGAAGTTGAGGGATTTTACACTAAGGTCAATGGGAGTTTACTTAATGTGGTGTGAGAAAAAGTAACGCCCTCTCTAGTCCATATCTGACACATGTAGTGTCATATTGAAATGGTTTATCATTTTGTAACAGAGTCCCCCTCTCAAGGCTACTCAGTGAGTCGGCCAGCCAGCCTCCTCACCAGTATCCCTGTGAAGTTTACCCAGCCTAGTCTCCCTTTGAAGGCTACTCCATCAGTCAGCCTCATCGCCTGCTTACCAGTATTCCCCCCTGTGAACTGTGACCTATCGGCCAGCTATGGGCCAACATGTTCCAGGTAAGTTCTTTTCAGATTCAATGTTAAAATAAATTGTGCTTATTTGAAATCAACCACGATGAATAACTTTTCGAATTTGTTCACCTTTAGATTCAATGTTGTTCTTACATGTTAAAGGTAGTATCATACTTTGGTAAGAAACCAAGACAGACAGGATATGAAGATGGTGTTGGTAGAAGCATACCATTAATATTTTTCCCCCTGAAATGGTATATTTATCCAGAAATTAGTAAAACAACAACCGAAAATCTTTTTGATCTTTTGAGAAATCAAAAATAAAAGAGAAAAAACTTAAGAAATACTGTAGCTGTTTTTCACTGTTATCTCAAAAAGTGGGCACCGTATGGGACTGAAATTTTCACAGATGACTGGTACAGTATCTGTCTTGATATTTCTGCCCATGAATCTGTATTTCTTTGATAAAAACCTTAGTATGATACTACCTTTAAGTGCATATATTGTAGCCCATTTCATAAGATATGAGCATGCTCTTTAGAAGTGGAGTGACTAGTGCTGTGCTTTTACCGATAATTGTGGAACCAGGAACCCGCAAATCAATATAAATCATTGAAATTGAAAAATTGATAAGAATAAGGAAAATGAGGATTCAAACTACCATTTGCAGTATTGCACAAAACACTGAGAGACTCCTGGATGAGGTTTTTTGAACTGTGAAGTTGAGGGATTTTAAGGTCAATTGGAGTTTATTTAGTGTGATGCACCCTTCCTGTGAGAAAATACACACTCTCTAATCCACATCTGACACATGTAGCCCATATTGAAATGTGACTTTATTATTTTGTAACAGTCCCCCTCTGAAGGCTACCCAGCCAGCCAGCCAGCCTCATCACCTGCTTACCAGTAACCTACCGGTAGTCTCCCTGTGAAGTGTGACCAATCAGCCAGTCAGCCAGCTATGACCCAACATGTTCCTGGTAAGTTCTTTACAGATTCAACTTTGTTCTTGCATGTTAAGCGCACAAACAAGATACTAGCCTGTTCTTTAAAAGAGGAGTGACAGCTTATGTCTGAATACTTTAACAATCGGGACAACTCTCTATCCGAAAAGCCCCTTGCTTCCTGCATTTGAATATGCACTTAATCTTGTGAAAGTTTACTCCCAGACTACACAAATGGAAAATGTTCTTTACAAAGCACAGACAAAGCTTGATCCATTTGCATAATAATTTATTTGGTTTGTATCTTTTGCTTTGTGTAGTGAATGTCCTGCAACTCATGGGCTGGCGCTGAAGCTTGGAAGTTACTGAGTAGCTGACTGGAAGAATCCTTGTAAGGTATTTCAACATCCATACGGTTTTTATTGATCTAACTTGAGGCTAAAGCTTGGGACTTATTTCGCTACCGCCATGTGAGGCCCACAAAACCAACAGAGGGGACCTGACCAGATGACAAAGCCGAAAAAAGGATCAAGCTTTGCCACTTATCTCAAGCCCTTTATTTTGCTTTAATTGGCCTTCAAGAATATATCCACCATGAACATTTGCTGGACAGTGATCTCCTCAATTTAACCTGAGACAGTCCTAGCAGGTGGCAGCGTGGAATGTTCTCTCTCTGGGAGATGATGATCATCATCTTCTGCTATCATGAGAGCTCAGTCGGCTCCACGTTGCAATTGCTGCTCTCTGAAAGGTACTCCGTCCAAAGAGCGGTGAAATCAGTATTGGTGGATACACTACTGGTCTGGCCGTCTCGATGGCTACCACTTGGGGGTAGCAGTTGCAGTTTCGAACTGGTTGACTCAGATGGTAATGGAGGCTGTACCGATCAACGAGCGTATGATGAGGCTCTGGATTAAACACTCTTTCGGTGTTATCTCGGTGGTCTCAATGTATGCTCCGACTGAGGTGAGTTAGTCATTGGACAAGGATACATTCTACACCTAGCTCGAGTCTGTTTTGGATGGGTGTCTTCGCAGAGACAAACTCTTGATCATGGGAGACTTCAATGCCTCCACCGGTGCTGACAGGGTCGAGACGTGTATTGGTCCCCATTGGTCTGGTATCAGGGATCAGAATGGCGCTAGGCTTCTTGATCTTGTAAAGGGTCGGGGACCTAGAGTTACTGGCTCCTGGTATCAGCGTCCGGAGCGGCATCGTTGGACTTAGTATTCCAATACCGGCGTTGTTGCGAAGGAGATCGATCATGTTCTCGTGAATGGTCATTGGAGGATTCTTCAGAACTGCCGGGTTTTTCAGAGTGCACAGTTCTCCAGCACTGATGACAGATTGCTTGTTGCAACTCTTCGGGTGCGACTTAACTCCAGGAGGCTAGCTCCATCTAAGCAAAGGCTTGATGTGAGTTGTCTTCAGGATGGAGCCGTGGCAGATGAGTTTGAGCGCAAGCTTTGTGATCGGCTTGGGGGAATGCCCACTCGAAAAGGCCCAGAGGTGATATGGAGTTTCTTCAAGGCCACCAATCTGTCTATTGCTGGTGAGAGGCTTGGATCTCTAAGAGTGGCCAGGAGGAGCTTTGTCTGATAGACTTAGGGCTGACAAGGAGGCGCATGTTCGGTCTGTGTGTGAGCGGATCAAGAATCACCCATGGATGGGGGATTCTTGGGCCGCTTACTGGGGGATTCATGCATTGCGTTCCTCTAAGTTTGTCTCGGGGGTAGGCTCGGTCAGATCTGCAAGCAGTGAGTTGCTGACGGAGGAGTCTGAGGTGAGGGCTTGTTGGGCATCCTACTTTGAGCAGTTGTACCATGCTGATACACCGGCTAGCTGCCTAAATATCTCAGAACCACCATAAGTTGCTGACCCACCAATTGACTGTGATCCACCTACGCTCTTGGAAATGAGGGCTGTGGTGAACAGCCTGAAAAGCGGGAAGGTGGCAGGGATCTGTGATATTCACGCAGAATTCTTATAAGCTGATGGAGACAGTGCAGTTGAGGCATTGCATAACATACTAGGTTCGCTATGGACCACTGGCGAGATCCCATCTGACTGGAAGAGGAGCATTCTAGTTCCTCTCTGGGCAAGGGAGATCGCCAGGATTGCAATGCCTATCGATGTGTGACATTGCTCTCTGTGCCCAGCAAGGTTCTTACTAAGATTCTTCTGGCCAGGATTCAACCTCAGTTGCTTAAGCATCAGCGACCTGAGCAGTCTGGGTTCACTCAAAAGAGATCGACGATTGACCGTATTTTGGCCCTGCGGGTCCTCTCGGAGCGCATGCACAAGTATCGCAGTAGGTTCTTTGCAGCCTATATCGATCTCTGCAAGGCGTTTGACTTTGTGGATCGTGGTGCCCTTTGGGGGCTTCTGTATTTTCGTGGGGTACCGCAGACTCTGATGACTCCACTGTTCAAACTATACTCAGGTACCGAGAGTGCTGGATGAGTTGTGGGGGTTCAATCTCTGAGTTCTTCCCAGTTTCGACTGGTGTAGGACAAGGAAGGGTGGAGGCTTCAACACTTGTATTGACATTGGGTTATGGGGAGGACAGTGGAGGATTCAGGCTGTGGAGTATTGTTCGCCGATGTCAGGGTAACTGACCTTGACTTTGTTGATGATGCTCTTACCTTTGCGGAGACTCTGGAGCTGCTGGTGTGCGCTTTTGAGACAATGTGCTCCGAGTTGTAACCCCTGGGGCTTAAGGTGTCTTAGGTAAAAACCAAGATACAGGTCTTCAATGACTCTTTGGGTGATGCACTTCAGTCAGTCCCCGTATGTGGTGAGAATGTGGAATTGGTCGCAAGGTTCACTTATCTCGGCAGTGATATCCATTTCTTTGCAAGCTGTTATCGTAAAGTCAGCAAGCGGATTGATAGGGCTTGTGGAGTGATGGACTCACTGAACCAGTCTGTGTTGTGTTTGCGATATCTATGCAAGATGACAAAGATTTGGGTCTTCAGGTCCCTGGTCTTGCCTGTCTTACTCCATGGTTGTGAGACATGGACTTTGACTGGGGGCCAGGGAAGACGACTCAATGTCTTCGGTACTGGGTCTCTGAGGAGGATCCTTGGGTACCGCTGGTTGGACCGTGTGTCTAACAAGAGGTTACTCAGGGAAAGTCAGATGAGACCCATTACCTGCATGATATGTGAGCGTCAGATGCAACTGTATGGTCATTTGGCTAGATTCCCTACAAGTGATCCTGCGGAGGTGAAACCTCTTGGTAGGACTTGCCTGGTAGGGCGTCCGCATGACACACATAATTATGGTTGCGTCAAATAGATTGTTATTATGCCGAGATGGGTATGCGTTGTGTGGCTGCCTCGGGGATGGACCAATCAGAAGACCGAAGGAGTACCACTCAAAGGTTGATTGATTGGACACAAAATGATGGTAGCAAAATAAATCCCAAGCTTAGCCTCAAGCCTCACTTTGTATTAAAAGCCTCTAGTTGTGGATACATTTAGCATTTGGCCATACCATTGCCCAAATTCAATTTATATGACTCTTTAGTTATTATCATTATCTTGATTTATTTCAACTTTTATCTTTATGTTCATTATTTGCATTTCCAAAATATGGCAATAATTAGTTACTACCTTCTTGCTAATGAACCTGCGTCCGCTCTGTCTAGGGATTTATTTGCTTGGTAGCTAGTTTTTAATAACTGACTAAAGTCCATTTTATTTGCATAGAACTTGGATTGATTTTCTCTTTTTATTGATTTTATTTGTTTCCACAGGCCAGCTTACCATTTGAGGACCTCATCATCAATTGTTTCCATGACGATGCTTCACCTTCAAGTGACAAGAAGAAGAGCCCCATCATAAAGTAAATGCTAGTATTATTTGGTTTTTAAACTCATGTGATTGAAATCTTTAACAAAACATTACTCACAACCAGCCCAAAACTTTCACATTTTCAAAATATAAATATTTAAATTGGCATGAAAGCTACACTGACATTTTTTACACTTTAAGCACATACCATATCATTTTTGTATGTTTCAAAAAGCAACAGAAAATTAGTAGTTTACAATTACGAAAACCTTTAAAATGTGACAAAAACCAAAATGCTCTGCCCAAACTGAAGATATTCTGAATGAATGTTTTGAAAATGGTTTTCAAACACATGAGTTTAGAACTGTTAATTTGTTTATTAAGGCTAAAATGCAGAAACCTGTTTAAATGATCAATTGGATGTACTGCCTGGTGAATAAAGGAGACAAAATGAGTTCACTAAATTTCCTTCCCTTATGTGGGAATATCAGAAACTTTGTGCATCTCTTCCCTAAGAGGGAATATCAGAAACTTTGTGCATCTCTTCCCTAAGACGGAATGTCAGAAACTTTGTACATCTCTTCCCTAAGAGGGAATATCAGAAACTTTGAGCATCTCTTCCCTAAGAGGGAATATCAGAAACTTTGTGCATCTCTTCCCTGGAGTGGGAATGTCAGAAACTTTGTGCATCTCTTCCCTAAGAGGGAATATCAGAAACTTTGTGCATCTCTTCCCTAAGAGGGAATGTCAAAAACGTTGTGCATCTCTTCCCTGGAGTGGGAATGTCAGAAACTTTGTGCATCTCTTCCCTGGAGTGGGAATGTCAGAAACTTTGTGCATCTCTTCCCTAAGAGGGAATATCAGAAACTTTGAGCATCTCTTCCCTAAGAGGGAATGTCAGAAACTTTGTGCATCTCTTCCCTGGAGTGGGAATGTCAGAAACTTTGTGCATCTCTTCCCTTAGAGGGAATGTCAGAAACTTTGTGCATCTCTTCCCTTAGAGGGAATGTCAGAAACTTTGTGCATCTCTTCCCTTAGAGGGAATGTCAGAAACTTTGTGCATCTCTTCCCTTAGAGGGAATGTCAGAAACTTTGTGCATCTCTTCCCTTAGAGGGAATGTCAGAAACTTTGTGCATCTCTTCCCTTAGAGGGAATGTCAGAAACTTTGTGCATCTCTTCCCTGGAGTGGGAATGTCAGAAACTTTGTGCATCTCTTCCCTTAGAGGGAATGTCAGAAACTTTGTGCATCTCTTCCCTGGAGTGGGAATGTCAGAAACTTTGTGCATCTCTTCCCTGGAGTGGGAATGTCAGAAACTTTGTGCATCTCTTCCCTAAGAGGGAATGTCAGAAACTTTGTGCATCTCTTCCCTGGAGTGGGAATGTCAGAAACTTTGTGCATCTCTTCCCTTAGAGGGAATGTCAGAAACTTTGTGCATCTCTTCCCTGGAGTGGGAATGTCAGAAACTTTGTGCATCTCTTCCCTAAGAGGGAATGTCAGAAACTTTGTGCATCTCTTCCCTTGGAGGAAATATCAGAAACTTTGTGCATCTCTTCCCTAAGAGGGAATGTCAGAAACTTTGTGCATCTCTTCCCTAGGAGGGAATATCAGAAACTTTGTGCATCTCTTCCCTAAGAGGGAATATCAGAAACTTTGTGCATCTCTTCCCTGGAGTGGGAATGTCAGAAACTGTGTGCATCTCTTCCCTGGAGTGGGAATGTCAGAAACTTTGTGCATCTCTTCCCTTAGAGGGAATGTCAGAAACTTTGTGCATCTCTTCCCTGGAGTGGGAATGTCAGAAACTTTGTGCATCTCTTCCCTAAGAGGGAATGTCAGAAACTTTGTGCATCTCTTCCCTTGGAGGAAATATCAGAAACTTTGTGCATCTCTTCCCTAAGAGGGAATGTCAGAAACTTTGTGCATCTCTTCCCTAGGAGGGAATATCAGAAACTTTGTGCATCTCTTCCCTAAGAGGGAATATCAGAAACTTTGTGCATCTCTTCCCTGGAGTGGGAATGTCAGAAACTGTGTGCATCTCTTCCCTGGAGTGGGAATGTCGGAAACTTTGTGCATCTCTTCCCTTGGAGGAAATATCAGAAACTTTGTGCATCTCTTCCCTAAGAGGGAATGTCAGAAACTTTGTGCATCTCTTCCCTAAGAGGGAATGTCGGAAACTTTGTGCATCTCTTCCCTTGGAGGAAATATCAGAAACTTTGTGCATCTCTTCCCTTAGAGGGAATATCAGAAACTTTGTGCATCTCTTCCCTGGAGTGGGAATATCATAAATTTTGTGCATCTCTTCCCTGAAGTGGGATTGCCAAAAACTTTGTGCATCTCTTTCCTGGAGTGGGAATGTCAGAAACTTTGTGCATCTCTTCCCTGAAGAGGAAATGTCAGAAAATGTGTTCATTTGTTTCTTTCAGTGGAAAGGACTCATTTGTCTCTGCAGATTCACCCATTCAGTTTTATTGTTAAGTTTGTCGAATTTAATTTAGATAAATGTATGGTTCAGGATTTATTTTAGTTTCTTTATTTCATGTAGTTGATGTCAAATGGCAAATTTATATTTTCAAACCACTTAATAGAGATGGACCACTGTTTTCCATGGGTTGGAAAAAATTTGAACTCATCACTTTGTCCTTGTTAGTGTTTTCCATGGGCTGGAAAATATTTTACCTCATCACTTTGTCCTTGCTAGTGTTTTCCATGGGTTGGAAAATATTCTACCTCATCACTTTGTCCTTGCTAGTGTTTTCCATGGGCTGGAAAATATTCTCCCTTATCACTTTGTCCCTGCTAGTGTTTTCCATGGGTTGGAAAATATTCTACCTCATCACTTTGGCCTTGCTAGTGCTTTCCATGGGTTGCCAAACACTTATGTTAACTTGGCTTTTTTGAAGTCTTTGCCATAGTTTTTGTTACAAGATTATGCATTTAAGAAGGTCTACATTAATTAATCCTGAACCATACCTTAAATTATATGTATTTTTTCAAGCAAAGAGCAGAGGATATTTTTTCTTAACCTGGCTTGCAAATGTGCAAAGTAAAAACCACTAGACTCATGCCAAATTCTTCTATTTATCAACTCTTTCCAAATTTGCTGGCAAAAGTCAATTGCGGTGCGCAATTCTATCTTGTGCACTTACAAGCACCACATAATGTCTGCACTGTGCGTATGACACTACACTGCTTGATAGTTCCAAACCAATATTCTTCATTCATTTACATTTTTTTTTTATGATTGCAAATTCCATTGATGCGGCCTGACTGTTTGGATGTGCGATGATAGAAAGCCAGATTAATTGAAATATCCACTGCTGTTTGATATTATGTAATTTTTGTCTCTGTCCAAATCAGACTGTAACTTGGCACAATAGTGCACTTCATTCAACTCATCTGTTAGATTGCCTTTCTTCACAGTAAAAATGCAGGACATTTAGAATATGCGCGCTTCCACCAAAAACAAATGAGACATTCTTTGCAAAATGCAAAACCTTGAAACTAAAATCACATTAAAAATAGTTTTTGCACATTTTTTTCAGTACAGATTAAGGATTTTTGGAATACACCAAAACATAATTTTTTAAAAAGCAAAATTCATAAACTTTAGGCTAAAAGAAAATCACATTGAAATTTTTTTGGCGCATTTTTGTACAATAGAAATTAGGCATTTTTATAGAATGTGCGGGTATGAACCAAAACAGAGTGAAGCATTCTTTGCAAAATTAAAAAGAAATTCTGCGCGTGAATCACAAATGCAAAACTTTTTTTCAGCCAGTTACATGTGTGACTGATTTGGACAGAAAGTGTAATATTCATTTATGTGTAGTCAATATGAGAATCACTCCATCAAACGGAGTCGAATACAGCATTCTAAAACAAGCAGACTGCACAGTGCATCAGCCCAGCCTACTCACAAACATGCTATGGAAAAAGCAAGGAAAATTGCTTGAAATGTTTAATTGATAAGGATAATTGTGAGGAATTCTCACATTAGATCTCAAAACTCAAGTTCTTACTCTAAAATTTGAAAAATGCATCTTTCATAGGCTTCCTTTTTTTCTTTTTTGAAATACTTTTTGATGAAATGAAATTCCTTTTGAGTTTTCTTTTTCATTTTTTTGATTCACAATTCACACTTGGTTTGGCAGAGTGGTTCTCATTTTGAAATGCACTTTACTGGAATGTTTTAAGGTATCATGAAAAAACAAACAAAAACAAATGCAAACGTGTGCTGCTGGTCGGCGCCCTCTACTGTCTGCAGCATGTAACAGCCAGATATAACCCAAGTGTTATGGGTGGTAGGCCCTTTGTTGGATGAAATCTGCTCAGTGTACTACTGTTGTTCTGCATCATCGGTATCTTACGTTGCATGATTTGACAAGCTTATTGGCCAAAACTTACAACATCCTCTAAAAGCGCGGTATAGGGAAGAAAGGATTCCTGTTGCTACCTAAAGTCTTTGGGGTCGGTATGGGGTGGGGATTGAAGACCGATTCTTTATTTATCCTTTTGTTGGTTCTCGTCATCTTATTAACTTGTTCGTGCGTAACCAGGTCTCTTTTCAGGCCGGTCATGATGACCAACTCTTTTCTGCATGCGCAGGACGACTGCTTCTGATCTGAGGGGGCTCATGACCTGATGGATGATGGTGACTTCTATCCAGTTGTTGGTGTGAGGGTTGGATAAATAGTGTTCTTACATGGCTGATTCACTTTGACAAAAGAATTACTAGGGAACAGGTATTCAGGTTTTGCTTTGGTTTCACTTGTGTAGTATGAACTAAATACATGCAGTGCAGGAAATATCAAAGATGACGTTGGGTTTATGTAGGAAGGGAAGCTGGTCCTTTATCTCAAACTCAATGCTTAAGCAAGCTGCTGTTCTGAGTCAAGTGCAATTTTATATATGTCACTTCTGTTTGTCATGGGGTGTCCTATTCATTGCTCTGGATGAGCATCTCTTTACAGTGTGATCCTACATACAATTATCTGTTTAAGGCTGAAATTGCAAGGCCATTGAACTTGGTGTTGAATACAGTGCCTTTTGAACATATTGCAGCATGTTCCAACTGGCAGATAAACAAATTTTACTGCCATTTTATCCAGTTGCAAATATGCCTTTAGTTACCTATTTTGCTGCATGGGTAAGTGTGTGTGTGCTCTTGCTTATTTTGCAGCACCATTATAGAAACACTACGCAGTGTTGTAGTTGTGCTATTGAATATTTTGCAGCATCAGTATAGAAACACTACGCAGTGTTGCAGGTGTGCTATTGCATATTTTGCAGCATCAGTATAAAAACACTACGCAGTGTTGCAGGTGTGCTATTGCATATTTTGCAGCATCAGTATAGAAACACTACGCAATGTCGCAGGTGTGCTATTGCATATTTTGCAGCATCAGTATAGAAACACTACGCAGTGTTGCAGGTGTGCTATTGCATATTTTGCAGCATCAGTATAGAAACACTATGCAGTGTTGCAGGTGTGCTATTGCATATTTTGCAGCATCAGTATAGAAACACTATGCAATGTCGCAGGTGTGCTATTGCATATTTAGCAGCATCGGTATTGAAACACTATGCAGTGTTGCAGGTGAGCTTTTGCATATTTTGCAGCATCAGTAAAGAAACACTACGCAGTGTTGCAGGTGTGCTATTGCATATTTTGCAGCATCAGTATAGAAACACTACGCAGTGTTGCAGGTGTGCTATTGCATATTTAGCAGCATCGGTATTGAAACACTACGCAGTGTTGCAGGTGTGCTATTGCATATTTTGCAGCATCGGTATAGAAACACTACGCAGTGTTGCAGGTGTGCTATTGCATATTTTGCAGCAATGGTATAAAGCACTACGCAGTGTTGCAGGTGTGCTATTGCATATTTAGCAGCATCGGTATTGAAACACTATGCAGTGTTGCAGGTGAGCTTTTGCATATTTTGCAGCATCAGTAAAGAAACACTACGCAGTGTTGCAGGTGTGCTATTGCATATTTTGCAGCATCAGTATAGAAACACTACGCAGTGTTGCAGGTGTGCTATTGCATATTTAGCAGCATCGGTATTGAAACACTACGCAGTGTTGCAGGTGTGCTATTGCATATTTTGCAGCATCGGTATAGAAACACTACGCAGTGTTGCAGGTGTGCTATTGCATATTTTGCAGCAATGGTATAAAAACACTACGCAGTGTTGCAGGTGTGCTATTGCATATTTTGCAGCATTGATATAGAAACACTACGCAATGTTGCAGGTGTGCTATTGCATATTTTGCAGCATCGATATAGAAACACTACGCAGTGTTGCAGGTATGCTATTGCATATTTTGCAGCATCGGTATAGAAACACTACGCAGTGTTGCAGGTGTGCTATTGCATATTTTGCAGCAATGGTATAGAAACACTATGCAGTGTTGCAGGTGTGCTATTGCATATTTTGCAGCATCGATATAGAAACACTACGCAGTGTTGGAGGTGTGCTTTTGCATATTTTGCAGCAATGGTATAGAAACACTACGCAGTATTGCAGGTGTGCTATTGCATATTTTGCAGCATCGGTATAGAAACACTACGCAGTGTTGCAGGTGTGCTATTGCATATTTTGCAGCATTGGTATAGAAACACTTCGCAATGTTGCAGGTGTGCTATTGCATATTTTGCAGCATTGGTATAGAAACACTACGCAATGTTGCAGGTGTGCTATTGCATATTTTGCAGCATCGATATAGAAGACTATATAGGCAGTGTTGCAGGTGTGCTATTGCATATTTTGCAGCAGTGTTGCAGGTGTGCAATTGCATAATTTGTAGCAATGAGGACTGTCAACTCCAGCTAGATTGGCAGTTGAATGGTTGAGACACCTGCATGTATAAGCAGGATGTTGTTGGTTCAGATCCAGCTTTAGTTGGTCTGTGTTCTTTCCCTTTCACAGATAAAGCACTTGATACACACATATTAATCGATGGAGCAGAACATTATTATCTAACATGTATCTTAGATGATGATAACTCAGACAGCAGCATGCTTAATGTTCTTATATCATCATGGACTTAGTCCGTGTGCTTCCACCATTTCACTTTACAAATTTGCCCGAGAGATCATAAGTTCAACTTTCTATGTGCTCAGATGACAAGCTTGGCAACAAAAAAGGTTTATTACTTATGTGGTTCAAAATGGTCAGCAGTCAGTATTGGTCCTTCAAATTTTCATCAGATACAAAGCTCTCATTTGATTCTCGGCAGAATCAAAGCAATGCAAACTCCATGGTCATTGGACCACCTCATCCCTCCTTAGACCATCTCAACTCCTTGTGGAGTACACAGCTCTGGCTGCTTTTCAGACACACAAAGGCTTATCAAATACAAAGCCATCACCTACCCTTACAAATATTCCATTTACTCCTTGGTGGACACAATCAATTAGTGACAATGTCAACTTGTTCAGAAAATCAAACCCCAGTGTTGAAGAACTGGAAGTCAAAATATCAAAGTTGGACATCAACAACTCAACTCAATTCATATAAAAAAAGTTAAAGGTTGAGGTCAAAGGTATTACATCTTAGTTCAGCTTACTGTAATAATGCGAATAATGCAAATATATGCTCATCTTACTGTTGAAATTGCAATGCAATTTGATCACATGATGTGTCTAGTCACTGGGCCAAATTATCAGTCCAGAGACCATCTAAACTCTGTGGGGAGTATGCATCCCAAGCTGCTGTTGAAACACACAGAGGTTAATTAATTATACAAATATTCATTAGTACCCTTGTTGGAGAGAAACATTTATGTTGCAAAGTGTCTCGCTTAAGGGCACTTGATCTCCTTGACTGGGCTCAAGCCCATAAACCCAAATCAGCTTTGTGAGGTTAATGCTTCAGACCTCTTAGCCACAGCACCACAATGTACGAATATCAGTCAGGCACACTTACATGCTAAGCTTGTGCCTGAACTGTTTAGTCCTGTCAAAATTATGACAAAATCGGACACCAAAAAGGAAAGAAACGATTCACCAAACCACACTGAATTTGAATGTTATCAAGTATTATTGAGCATTCGTTCAGTTATGCAAATATTACATTTGAAAAGATAACCAAGTTTAAATGAGTAAGGACACAGATTTGGTGTTCATCTCTAATTCTTTTTTGAATTATGGTACGTATTCACAAGCAGAAATCAGAGACAAGCATGTTACGTCAACTGTGTATCAATAGTTTGATATCTGAACTAATCTCATTACGGTCGCTGCTTCTGTAGAGTCCAAGTTTGTCATATGAGCCATACGGGTATTTTCCAACATCACATTCAGGTTTTATATTGCTTAAATTTCTTCTTTATAAGCTCAATGTCATGTACAATATTTCCTGCAAGGATATTTTGCCTTTAACTGCGTACAGCATACTGTTTTCAATCACCTTTATCATTCAAATTCACTAAAATAGCGTCCTAAAATGCAAATCAAATGTAACAAGTACCTTGCAGTAATCTAGGTGTGATTCTTTTGTACGAAACCCAAGAATACCTTGATTTTAGTTACTTATTCATCACTTAATCAGTGATGAAATATCTCAATTCAAATATTAACTTTAATTTAGATTCATTAAGTTCGTACGACACAAGTGAAACCAATTAAAACTTGAGAACCAGCCTCATAACCAAAGTGCCTCAAACATTCTAATTTTTCCAATTTCCGTTTTGCCGAGAGCAGGAACTATAATCTTTGCCAAAACAGTGAATTCCAGCCATGTTTGAATGTTATTTCTCTAATCAGCACATGATCATCTGGGATGAAGTTGTTGTTATTCTGAAGGTCAAGGACTCAATTAGTGATGTTGTGGAAGTTGTAGTAAATACGGCCTTTAATTTTTTTCTTTTTTATCCAAAAGTCACTTCCCAAAACCGTTTTCCAAGAACATATAGCGACCTGATTGCCTGAACAGGGGGTGACATCCAATAACCCCCCATACCGGTCCAGCAAAGTTTAAGCGAGCAACAAAGAATCCTTTCTGACCTTTGTTATTATAATTATTGACCTTTCCAATGGCGCGAACCTAAAGCACAATAGCTTGTCAATCATGTGTTGTAGGATACCGGTGCATGCAGGGCACCAGTTGTACATTGGCAGATTTTGGCCAACAGAGGGCCTCCACTCATAACACTTGGGTTATTTTTGGTTGTTACATGTTGCAGACAGTAGAGGGCGCCGACCAGCAGCACACGTTTGCACTTGTTTAAAAAAAAAAATTTTTTTTGGAAAAAAAAATTGAATAGGGGTCCCCCTGTAATAAATCTTTGTTGAAAAAAGTAACCTACCCTCCCTCGTGTCCTTTTTTAAAACGTTGAAAAGCCCCTCCCCTCCTGAGGAGGTGGAGAGAGGCTTTGTGGTTGACCAAGGATGCTTCATTCAAGAATGAAGTAAAAGTGGCTACATCCCTCATTAGAAACGCCCCCAAAATACAACCTATAGGGTCATTAGCATTCAACCCCTACACCTTAATTATGCAGAGATCATATGATAATGACCAAAAGATCGTGTTTGTGGGATATATTTCAACAAGCAATGTAACCCCTTTTAAAGACACCGTTTCCCAACATGCTCTGTGACCTTCCTGCGCACTACATGCTAGACTTCTATTGTGCATGAAACTACCAGTGGGTGCTTGAAAAATTGGCCAATGTAATTGTACTGGGTTTTTTGTTAGGTAAAAAAAAAAACACGACCGAAACAAATGCTTATGTTCTGAACTTATGACTGTTTACAGCGCAAGTATCATTTGATTTTTGCTTTACTTCTCAAAATGTTCACAACAGTTGGACCAAAATGCTTACTGGTATGTACTGAACTTATGAATGTTAGCAGCGTGATCAAATAATTTTGTGTTTGTTTTATTTTTCAGAGCTTTTACAACAGTTGGACCACAATATATGCATCATCACTTGCGCCAAATTTCTACGCATAATTAGAGTGTCAAAAGATGAAAGGTCACAAAACAAGGTAAGAAACAACACCTTATAAGCACACAGCCTGCTACTTTGTAACGAGTCGGACCAAGAAGTGTTTTGACAAAGTTTTGATGCGCATACTAGTTTTATTTCAACAATGAAACGCGCGGCCTTTCCTTTTGATTAATGACATGAATAGCTTACAACCCATCTTCTCTAAAAGGTTGTCCAGATAAAAGAAAATTTATTCAATTCAGCCAATTTTGGCATTGTACGCAAATTTGGAGTTGGTTTTTGATGCAGTGCTTGAAAATTGGAAGCATAATAATTTTATTTCAACAATGAAATGCGGAGCCTGTACTTTTAATTACTGACATGAATAGCTTACAACCCATCTTCTCAAAAAGGATGTCCAGATAAAAGAAAATTGATTTCAATTCAGCCAATGTTGGCATTGTACGCAAATTTGGAGTTGGTTTTGGATGCAATGCTTGAAAATTGGAAGCGTTCTATGATGCTTCATAAAATGTGTAGTTTGCAAAACGGTTTGGTTGTAATGCCGCGATTTCAATTTTGACATACGCAAATTTGCTGTTGATTTTTGACACAATGCTTGAAAATTGGAAATGTGCTAAGCTGCTTCATAAAATGCTAAGTTTGCTATACAGCGAGGTTCTTAATTTCACTAATTTGATATTTTGACATTGTTTGACATTAGTAAATTGAAAAACTAAGAAATAATCAACGCACGCAATTTAGGATCCGACTCATTGTACAGTAACATGCTACATACTTTATCCTTGGTCAACCATTTATTGGAGTTTTTCATTTGCCACCTGATGTTCAACCATTTCTCTATGTTTTTTGGATTTTAACTGCGCCAATTAAAAAAAAACTGCAATGATCAACCATTACTCTATTATTTTGGAATTTAAAATTTGAACAAGAATTTTGATATTGATATTGGATTGAATTGAAATAAAGTAGAAAAATGAACAAGTTTCCACAATTGCAGAAAGATAAATACACAAGGTTTTTGGACTATTTTGCCAAAAGGAAACAAAGCGTCTGTGTAGCTTCAACACACAGGACTTGACGCGCAATTAATCTTGTGTATTTTTTTTTGTCTAGAAATGTTTAAACATCAAACGGCAAACTTTACTCCTTTTTTGATAACCCATTCAGTCAGCTAATGAATCACAAAACAGTGGAATGCCACAGGCACTCAAAATGAGCAGTTTTACTTTTCATTACTTAATATGAACCTGGTTTGAGAGACCCAGTTTGTGTTTTGTTCCTATTTTATGAAATTGTTGCCAGAAATCTTAACTTTGACTACTTTGTCCAGAAGTTAAATAGCGACGAAAATCTGTTGTGGAACTCTGTGAAAGATCCGTCTCTAAACAGCATTTTATCATAAACCTTACGTCAGTTTATTTGAAATGGATATATTTTATCATTGGTCTGGAATCCAAATTCAAGGGGTCTTTTAAATTAATTATTTTGCAGATACATGTAATCATTGGGAATTTTATAGTTTTTTTTCTGTTTCTGGGTCATTTTTTAGGCTTAAGTAATTGCATGTTTTCTTCTTTTTCTTCATAACAGGCAGTTAACTACTGTAGTTCATCTGTAGTTCATCTGGTTACACTCCTCGTCAACACGGTACACAAGCAGACCAGGACACACCATCGTAGACTTCATAGATCAGCAGGCTAGGACTCTTCATTATTCTCCTGAAAAATATAATTGGAAAAATGGAAAATTGAGAATGGCACTTCGTAATGGATAGTCAGTTCAGTTTCAAGGTAGAATAATGTTCAACTGTGCTTATGTTTTGTATTTCAACAAAAGTTTGAGCAGTAGCCACTCAAAAAGGAAACGGGTGATCTCATGAACCAGCTTAGCTTTTACCTGAGACAAGTCTTCCTCTGTACTTGTGTTTCAAGTTGATTTTTCTTGTTTTTCAGTTTTGTATGTTTGTGACACCGAGGATTGATAAGTACATGTATTTTATTCTCCATTAAAAGTTTGATTATTATGGAGGACTTTAAACTCCTCACAAACATAAATGGGGGTGCGAGTAGTGGGAAGAACGTGATTCTCAAGAAGTATGTAGGCTATGGGATTTCATGGAACCAAATTGTAAATAAATTGTAAATAATTTTGTAAAGTACCTGATCTGCAATTTACTCAGGAATTTGTATGGACATTATTCATGGAATCAAATATGTCTTTGTAAATGTAATAAATTGAGAAATGACTTGAAAGTTGAAGCCGAATGAAACGAAAAGCCTACGGTTTGAAAATGTTTTCTAGTGCTATAGGACCCCCAATCTCCAACCTCCCTGCCCGACGGAAAACTATAGAGCAGACGTTTTATAGTAGATTGAAAATCTATTAGAAAAAATGAGAGGCCCGAAGCAAAACTGGAAGAAATACAAGACGATTTTTGTTCAACCTAAAATGGCCGCCATGGCCATGCTTACTCAACACTGTGCTAATATAAGTTCTCTTAAAAAATGGATATTTTCCGCCGAAAAATTTCCCCTAACCCCCACAAAATGTTCTTAAAAGTAATTACTTTACCTTTGAATGCCTCATATGTTTGGCAGTCTTGGATTCAAGAAACAGAAATTGTCGACAAGAAGATTTTTCCGATTTTGAGGAGAGGTAAGGTTTGCTGGCCTTCTCGTGTGATGACGAACCTCATGAATGACTGAATTTCCCGCCGCGCCCAAGATAGTACCCAGAATCCCTTGCAAGCCCATTCATAAACGCACGTGTAACAATGGATAGTACATTACATAGGGGCGTGGGAAGGGGGGGGGGGTTGTATTTGTGTATGAATATTAATCCCCGTCTAGAACTAGGAGTGGCACCCCCTGTCAGAAATCCTACCCGAGGGAACCACTCCTAGATGAAAGCCGCTATATAAGACCATTGAATTAACGGTCAATTACGATTATTTTAAGAATAGGAGTGGCACCCCTACATTATGACCGTGAGCACCATGATCTGGCCAACCCGGGGGGGACCACTCCTAGATGAAAGCCACTATATAACACCATTGAATCTACGGTCAATAAATATATTGTTAAGAATAGGAGTGGCACCCCTACATTATGACCGTGAGATCCACTGGCTAGCCGGGGAACCACTCCTAGATGAAAGCAGTATATAAGACCATTGAATTTATGGTC